>UELU01143225.1:0-309796 GCA_900490025.1 Megastigmus dorsalis
CGTGTCTTCGTCATTCGGCCAGAAACCAAGCAAACGAAGACTAATACGATTCAAACCTATGGCCCAATCTAGATCTGCAATTTACTTTGCTTGTTAAATTCACCACTTTCACTTCCGAATCCAATTACTACGCTCGACAAAAATGTTTACCTTTAGCACAAGTTTTTTTAGGATCTTCCATGACTGTTGCTTGAAACTTTATAAGATTTTTAAGTTTTAAAATTTTGCGTCCATATTTACAATGTTACTTGTATATACAATAACATCTGTCAGCGCAAACCTTCTCACGTCGGAACTCTTTGTTATATGGTAGCGCGAATCTTCTCACATCGAAACTCTTTGTTATATGGTAGCGCGAGGTATCAAGAATATGCTACGCGCTATCGTCGATGGGGAGGCACAAAGGCTCAAGGCAAAGCTTGATGGCATTCGTGTTCTCGAGCACTTAATAGATAATCGACGCATTTGCATAATGGAGAGCGAAATAGTCTTTCGTACTTCTCTCCACGTCTTCCAACTTCGCGGAAGTGGTAGAAGTACGTGGCGATGTCTCTTCTTCCTTTCTCATCATGGAAGTTATTTCTTTTCCTATATCACTCTTCGATGTATAGCGTGTACAAGAGCCAGAAGTTTCATTTACTGCATCGTCACTGTACTTACATGTCTTCTCATTGTATTAAATTTGACTTGAAGTTAAAATGAAATTGAAAAATGGAGGTATTAAAACCCTGTGTGGTGGTCAATGAATTTAACATTTACATCAGGAACATTTACATCAGCAAAAATATTAGGAGGCATCCTTAATAGTAAAAACGAAAATCATTCAAGAGCAAATAAGAATAGCATATATATTAGATGACGTGAGTACTAAATCATTTTACCAAGTTATCGCTAGTGCTTCTGATATTAGATGAGATAATCGTGCGTGCTTACGAAAGGCATATGGGTTGAATCGCTTAGAATCTCAAACAAGCGTCAAGAGCAATAAATAAATCAAAATTAGTCATATGATTTTTTTTTAATGAAAGTATGAATTGTCCATAGAATGGAATCTATTATGATTTAGTTATATAAATTAATTCGATTTATTTACATTAGTAAAATATGCTGCAATCCATTACATGCAAATATCAATATTCATTTATCAGCTATTGGCAACGATTAGTACTGAATCGTATCCTGCTATAGACTTTATAATCTGAAAAAACAAAGAAAAATATTTATTTTTCACAAAAATTGACTAGAAAACGATCCAGTATGAGCAGATCGCGAGTACTTTGTTCAGGCAGTTAGTACCAATTGCTGTGGTAAATACTCTAAAATATTCCACCACTCTGGAAATAGAAAAATACTTATTTAGATTACATTTACAAGTAGCTTATGTTTACAATTTTAATTATATAAAAAATGTTTTTAATATATTTACATCAAAATCCACATGAATAAGATCTGTCTTCAATTATCTAATAAGTTTCTGTACAAGTTCCACTTAGATTTTCAGACAGGTACTTATTCGTGTAGTGACAAACTTTGTTTGCTTAAATTTAAATTCGACATGTCGAAAATTCCGCGTACAGAAAAATTGTCCTATATTCCGCCAGGTTTCCTTGGATCTGATCGGGATCGGATCAATAGTCCCTATCGGATTACATATAAAAAATATACCTTCTTTAAAGGATTCCCATAAGAAGATCTTATCAGAATCTAACGTGAGTTAACTGTAATATTCTTATTTAAAGAAATGAAATAATTTTATTTTATTTGTTCAGTATTACGTGTGCAAGAAACAGAAGTTTCATTTACTCATCGTCACTGTACTTACATGTCTTCTCATTGTATTAAATTTGACTACTAAGTGAAAATGAAATCGACAAATGAACATAATAAAACACTGTGTTGTGGTCAAGCTGTTTAACATTTTGTTTCTATCTAAATATACATTAGCAAACATATTACGAGAGATCCTTAATAGTAAAAACGGAAATCATTCAATAGCAAAGAAGAATATCATATATATTAGATGACGTGAGTATTAAATGATTTTATCAAGTATTCGCTAGTGTTTCTGATATTAGATGAGATAATTGTGCGTGTATAGTAAAGGCATATCGTTTGAATTGCTGGTAATATCAAACAAGTGTTAAAAGTATGAATTGCCCATAGAATGGAATTTATTATTATTTAGTTATATAAGCTACTAGCAACGATTAGTGCAAAAACGGATCCTGCTATAGACTTTATAATGTGGAAATACAAAGAAAAATATTTATTTTGCACAAAAATTGATTAGAAAACGATCCAGTTCACTAATTTTGAACGTACACTGCAGTAACTTAACAGAGATACCGTTACTGTCCCGATTCCTAATCATGTCCGTATTCCTAATCACATTGAAAAAGAAATCGTATTACAATTATTAATTTTAGAGATATTGATTTGAAAAAAAAAATTAAATTAAGGGGAAGCAGTAACGTCCCCCCTCGTCAGGCAGTTCGATCTATTTCTATGTTCCAGTTAATTTAAAAAACGATAAATCACATAAGCTTCATCTTGCACAAAATGATTAATAGCAACGAGTACTACGCCGGCCGAGTCCATATATTACGCAAAATTATAAATATTAAAAGTTATAAACACATGTAGATATAACCGTAATTTTGAGGTTAGCTGTCAATGCGTAAACGCGTGTTACTGGTTCCAATTAATAGAAAAAACGACAAATCAGATCGACTTCAGTTAGCAATATTCATTATATCGAGCACTACGCCGCTCAAGTCCAAATATTAATTAGCGTTGTAAATAGAAAAAGATATCAGCGAAAGAAAAAGCACGTTTGTCGCTACTGCACCGCTTTAAGAATGTTTCTTGGGGAATTTATATATCACGTTCTGAATATACTACTTTATTTCGTTCTCATGAAAAAAAAGTAACAAAATACGAGACTGGTAAGTCGGCGGAATTTGTGACGGTTGCTTACGGAAAAGTGAGAGAACAATCTCAGGATATCGCTAGCTCGTTTTGGAATTTCTCGAGGCATCCTAAGGTAATTTTCTTTAAGTAAATTTTTTTAAACAAGTAAAAGCTTTTTAATTTATGTTTTTTTATGTCAAAAGCTCCCATAATAATAACATAATTTTTTTTTTATAAAATATAAGTGATTTGATTTAGGATCAGGATTGTTTATTGGATAACTACAGTTACCAGTATTCGAGAATTTTCAATAATATTCGAGTCAAGACGGAGGCATTAATTAAGCTTAGAAAGTGCCGAGAATCGTGAAAATGTTCTTTTTATTCTGCAAGTGATTTCTTGTACTAAGTCAATTTTCTTGGAAACTTGGATCTTGTGGTTTAGGTACCTGGTATAGAATATTAGTTAAACAAAATAACATTTTATGAAACAATCATTTAATAAATGCTTGTCGGATAAATAAACATACAATTCTTCAACAATTTATTTCGTAACAGCCAAAAGCATAGAAACGTAACCGGCAGAGCTTTTCAAAATCTGAAATAAAGTTATATTCAAGTTTTTAAAGAAGTCAAAATAACCGTCTATTTATTCTGCACGTACATTTAGATATGTATTAAGAGACAAATAAAAGAATTTGCCAGCTGTAAGTCTCAAGGGAAATTTGGATCGCATCATGATCGGTATTATATCTCTCGAACACTTAGCTGACAATAAATACCAGTAAGAACAGTAAACGGAATGGTGAAATCCTAAGCTCTGGAAGATCATACTTAAACGCTTAATAGAGACTAATGCACAAAATAAAAATGTTGATAGTAGAAACTTACATGTCCCGCGAGAATTTCACTCGCGATGCAGTAAACAAGCATGTGAATCATCAAGTTCAATAACGTTCCCACCAAAGTGACTACTTGCACGACTGGTGGTTTATCATCTTCATTACCTATGGACTTAAACGATTCAATGAAAAATTAATTTTTTGTTAAATTTGTGTAAATTGAAAATATTTTTTAACCACTTACTTTTAAAACTCCAAATCCTAAACAGCATATAATCAGTGATAAACAAAGAACCTGTGCCAAGATTAACAGATTAAAAGAATGTTCTACTGCATCAACAAATCTGGTAAAAATATGAGAAAGAAAAAAATTATTCCATGCTTTAATTAAGGAATAACATAAATTGTCCTCCTGCTAAAAAATCCAGATCTAATTCCAAGTAAAATTCGAGGTGGATTTTCAGGTGGAATTCTAAGGGGTTTTCTAGATAGTTTTTAGCTACTGTGTCTGTGTGTATGCGTGCGTTTGTGTATGCGTGCGTGCGTGCGTGCATGTGAGTGTGCGTGTGTGTGTGTGACAGTTACAGAAAGTGTACTTTTATGAAGTGTTGCATGTAAATTTCCAGATAAAATTCCAGGTGGATATCCAGGTAGATGTTTAATAAAAAGTTATAGAGAGGAAAGCTAAAAGAAAAAATGTACATTTGGACCCATGCAAATACTTGTAGGTCCACTATTGAAAAAAATCTAAGTGATAATACATGTATAAATTTAAGACCTGGTGGTGTTTTGGAACATTTCTAGGTAGATTTCAAGGTGGATTTTCAAGTGATTATCTAAATAGTGCTGAACTGCTGTAAAGTATACTTTCTTGTTTTCATTTTTAGGTGAGACTCAAGTTGAGATTCCAGGTTGTTTCCCAGGTGGATTTCCAAATATAGTGTTTCAGGTGAAAATCTGTTCAAACATCGCAAACCCTTTCGTCCAAATGTACATTTTTTCTTTTAGTTTTTCCCTCTATAACTTTTTATTAAACATCTACCTGGATATCCACCTGGAATTTTATCTGGAAATTTACATGCAACACTTCATAAAAGTACACTTTCTGTAACTGTCATACACACACACACAGACGCACACACGCACACGCGCACGCACGTTGAAAACTTACTCGAAATTTGGGCCGTTTGGGCGTTAATGGGTTAAGTTTACACGTTTACTCAAGTTCAAGATATAATTTGTACTTTGGGGTTCATTGAGGTGAATTTTGAACTAAATTTTTGCAATTCAAACGGAAATACAAAAATCCAGCTTGAAATTACATCAGAAACTTGGAGCTGAACATTTACAATATCTCTAACAACTCGAACGTATCTTTAGACTAAGCACACCTGATGAGATGAACATGTGCATCAACAACCCGCCGAAGTTGCACCCTAAAAAACCTCTTCTCATCCCTCTTCCACTTAGCAATACCATCAGCATCCCCAGGCATGATTTCGTTCATCTTGGCAGACAAAATCTCGCACTGGGCACTGGCATGAAACACCAGAGCACCAAAAAAGTTATCAGGCACAGAGAACGAGATCCCCACGAAGCTGCCAGCGATCAGCTGTGACAAATACGTAAGCTCGAAGTAAGGTGAATTGGCAGTTTCGTAGGGATAATACGTTTGTAAGGGAAAGAAACGTCCATCTTCTGGGTCCGTGATGTTGTTGATGATCCGGATGCTCAGGCCGAAAAAAGGCGTGGCAATGAAGCCCACGAAGCAGACGAACATTATCGCGTAGCCGCTGATCGTAAAAACTCGGGCGCGTCGGGCTTGCCTTACCATGTACTCGTACTCCCAGCTTGTACGTTGAGTACTCCAGTCACCCATCACTGTGTGCACCACTGACCTAAGCACTGGATAAATAAATTAGTACGAATTAATAATCTTTTATAAAAATTAAACGACCTAAAAGTGAATATTTAAATGTATACATTCTAGGGGAGTTTTGCCCCCTGAGCACTTTACTACTTTTTTACTACTTTAAAATTTAATATTTATGCACGAACTATTGTAAAACAGATTTCACCTGCTTTTTTTTTAATTCAAATTCCTTGGAAACTTTGTGAGATAAATGGGAAAAACAGAAAAAGTCGTTTTTTTCAAAATCGATTTTCTCAAAAACCCCACCTTCGATTTTCACCAAATTTGAATGTTTTTCAAGTCAAAATTAGCTATTTCTTCTTGCTCCGTTAGGGAGATACGACTTCGTAAAGACAATGGATATTTCTACACGTTTAGCCTCATGTGCATTATGTATAAGCAGACTAGGGTGTCCGTTATTTATTAAGTTTTTTTAATATGAGATAATCAGTTTGATATCGATATTTTGGCGCAAAAAAAAACTAGTTTTCTACTCTGGAGAACTCTCTATATTAGAATTTCACGTGTCGCCGCGCACCTACTTTTCCCATATTATTTAAATGGGAATTCTTCATTTTTTAGAATTTCATTCCACTATATTATATTTACAAGTAGAATTTTTTTTTATTCGGCTAGTACAGCATATTTAAAATAGTATTCTTTTTCTAAATTATCGATTATATTAACTTTTACCTATTTTTACCACTAATTATATTATTATACGAACATGCGACTGTTTTTGATTTTTATATTTGCAATAATTTTGATTCACGTTGCAACTATCACAAGTTCACAAGCAATGCAATACTTCCACAATTATTGTTCTCATCGAGTCTCACCCGCAAGTAACAGTGTAAATACTCATATCAATAATTTAAATTTAATTTTTATATATAAAGAGCTTGGACTTTATTCTTCTATTGGGAGAAAATTTGTAGGTATTATATATAATAATTATAAGATACGCAGTTCCATAATAACTTTAATTTAAATAAAGTGACTATATCGTATACTTTATACCAATATTCGTTAAATACTGTATGTTACAATTGACCATATAAATCAGTTATGTTGGGGGAATTTAAATTGCGAGGCTAAATTGTTTCATTTCTTACTATACATGCATGATCATGATCGATTTAAATTATGTCTTTAATTTGATATATAATATTTAGTATTGGTATTCGATAACGCACATGAGGCTTAAACGTGTAGAAATAGCCATTGTCTTTACGAGGTCGTATCTTCCGAATGAAGCAAGATGGCATACTGCCACTTGACTAAAAAAATAGATTATTTCACATTGAAAAACATATTCAAATTATGTGAAAATCGAAGGTATGGTTTTTGAGAATATCGATTTAAAAAAAAAACGACTTTTTTCTATTGTTCCCATTTATCTCAGAAAGTCTCCAAGCAATTTGAATTTTAATAAAACCAGGTGAAAGCTGATAAAGTTCTGCACATTTTGAAACAAACGTTAAGATAGGGCGATTTGTGCCAAAATGACGGCCACTTAAAAAAAAGGTGCATTTTCATTTTCGGAATAACGCTGTTACGATGTAAATTTTGACATAGCGCCACAGAGCTCCAAAAATTTTTTTCAGAAAAATGAAAAAAGATGTGTCTCATGTGCCATTAAAACAAAAAAAGGTTTTCTTCATTCAACGCATAAAGTTCATTTTTATAGATTATTATAAAATAAGTTAAAATATCGTCAAATAATTGTTCAATCCAGAAAAATAACGGAAAAATTCCAAAAATAATGTACATCTTCTCCGAGGTTCACATATGAATCTTGATATTCGAACACAGCAGTGAAATCTTTTTATAACACTTTTTATATACGATGATTCCATGACCAATTTTTTCAATCGCTTTTTCATTTAACTTTTATTTAGTTGGTACCGAAAATCAAACATCACAATATAATGTTCATACAAACCATAATTTTTATCCAATATTTCATGACGAAAAATACAAACGAATTCTAAATTACAATCAGACCTATAAGAACCTGCCAACAGTATGTAGGTAGTATGTATACCTGATCGATAGGTTTTGTTCATTGTTATTCGCTCTATCACGTGTAGAATTGTTTGGGCTAATTCAACGAATCAATTGTACGATACTGTTGAAGCGAATAACAAAACCTATGGTTCAGAAGCACGTCCCATACATATCGAACAGAGTCTCTAAAATCAATAACCCAACTCTAAAACCTAAAAAACAAAGCATTAACCCGAATAATACTCGGTCATCTGCACCTTGGCGACTGTTCCAAAGAAAGAAGAGCTTGATAGAGGAGGTAAGCGCAGCACAGCTGGTAGTCAGGTTGTCAATCACGAGGGGCAGCCGGCGGAAAACCTGGCTAAGCGCGTACATCTGCGGCACGAAGAGACCCACCATCAACCAGCATACCATGAAAGGTACTCGCAGTGCCTTGAAATTACGCGCTTTGGTTTCGCTCGGCCAGACGCCGATTAGATCGAGACTAAAGCGATTCAGACCGAATGCCCATTGGAAATTTACGTCTGAACCCACTCTTTTCTTTTCCATTGTCACATGGATATCTTCGGTTTGGTACTGCTGTAATGATCAAACGATTGGATTCGGTACTTGATATTTAGAATCAATATTGATAACGAATTGATGATGTATACACGGAGAAAAAGGATGTAGCAATATTTATGATGAATATACGAAAAATTACTATGTTGCGTACCAAAGCTGAGATATACTTATTTTATAGAGATTTTTCTTATGTTTATAACAAAAATTACTATTCAACATAGCAATTTTTATAGAAATTTATAGCCAAAATTACTATGTTGAATAGTAATTTTTGTTATAAACATAAGAAAAATCTCTATAAAATAAGTATATCTCAGCTTTGGTACGCAACATAGTAATTTTTCGTATATTCATCTTAAATATTGATACATCATTTTTCTCCGTGTAGACACGTTTTTAATTATGACATTGAGTTCGAAGTGTATATTCAAAACTCTATCAACGGCTTTTTTTCGAAATTCAAATTGGTCTCACGAACGATTGCACTTCACGCGCGGCGTAACACTGAACAAAAAACAAAACGGAGAGTATCACCTCGTGTCCTCTCTCTCTCTCTCTCTCTCTCTCTCTCTCTCTCTCTCTCTCTCTCTCTCTCTCTCGCTCATTCTCACACTTGCCAGCTCGTCCCTCGCCAATATCATACGTCGACTATGCGTCACATCGATGGTAGCTCAGGAGTTGCAGTCTCACTCGCGCAGTGGTCGCCGACTGGCGAAGAAGGGCGAATGAAAGGTAGATGCCGAGAACGCGTTACGGGGGTGGGTGGGATAAAAGGAAGCTCCGAGCCGCAGGAAATCCACAGTAGGGGAGAAAAAAAAAGAGACAAAACGGGTAAAACTACGAAAGTTATTTTTTTCTTTCAGCACAGCTCCCGCAAACCCTATTATTATATCACTGCCTGCGCGATTCTATCTGCATTATTAATAACGCGTCCAAAGCTTCCTGAACTTTCGTCTACCTCTAACGCGTCTCGTTCCTTTCAGTCTATATACGCGAGAGACATAGCTATTTTGTTCCCGTATCAAAACCAGAAGAAAATTCGACGAGTAATGCTGGCAGTCGGTATAATTAATCGACGAGGAGACGTTTTGTAATTGAATGCGGTTAAAAGAGCTGTTTGCAGTGATGCGGTAACCGATTGTGCTTCCTAAGGATTCATATGCGACTCGTCTGCACTAACAATACACATTTTCTTAGTTAATTGAGTTACGGCGATGAGCGACGCACTTGGAATGTCAGTAAGTACATTACAGTTACTTAGGCGGATTATAATTAGATTCCAGAAGTGTGATTTTCCTGTGCCTTCTTCTTTTTTTCTTTCTTGAAAGTCGTACCGGCGAGTGAATATATACATTGTGGCGCAGGAAATAATTTCCTTCGACGCGAGTGTGCAATTTAATCTGCGCGCATAAAGCTGATGGCGGAGGTGCTTTTTTCACACGCTCGCTCACGATCCATCGGTTTGATGCTAAGGAACCGCGGCGCATTTAGTTTATGGCACTTGTGCAGATCTCTGATTTTATTAAGATAGGACGAAAGTGATGATTTTGCAAAATATTACGATGCGATGGAGTTTGGTGGACGATTTTAATTTTCAAGGATTGCAAAATTTGATAAATTCTAAGAAATGACAGTTTTTCAAACAATTAATCTACATAATACAAAAACATATAGCCAACTATATATATTTTATTACGGCTAATCATCTATAAAGAACTTAACTTAGTCATTACAAATCGTTTCCTATACAATGTAAACAACCGTTTAACACGAGCTTAAATAGGCGTTTTTAAATGTTTAATCTTATCTGCTAAATTATATCGTAGAAAGGAAATAAGATTAAATTTATCTACAGCACAAAATTAAGTTTCATGCATACTTATAGATCATTTAATACTTATTAAATACTTATAGATCACGTGAATAATGTAAATATTTCAAATGAAGTAATTCTTAACTTTATTTATTTAAAATACTTACATAATATTTACTGTAGGTATAACATTTCATCAATTAAAATCTTCTTTTCAACAACTGTGATGCATAAATAATCATATGTATTGTATAGAATTCTCATATTAATATTTTTAAAACTTACCAAGTGTAGCTTACGTATACGCATATAACATAATCTGTATTATAAAAGTTTCATCGAATTTGAAGTTATAATAGACCGACGTACTTATATGCTATGTATTTATATTTTTGCATGAATAAAGCGTTTTTTTATTGACTAATTTTATAGAAGGCAACATTTACGTTCCCATCCTAAAACCGAATATTTCATCATCATAAAATATTTATCCAATAATAAAAAAGTCGTTTTGCAATATGTACATCCAACGAAACAAATAGTCCGTGGATCGTTTGAAAATAGTTCGACCTTATATCATTAGCTTATTGTGCACAGGTATTCAGTTTTTCTAAATATTTCTAAATATAAATTTCAAAGCTCAAGTAAATTATTCATTTGCAAATTTTTACGAATAATAAATGTTATTGTTTTATAAAAACTACTCATAACGTAGAATTATTATATGGAAAAAAGTTTTGAACAAAGTTTTCAATATTACAATCAAAGCCTTGGATCTGTCATCAACATTTTTGAATGCTGTGTTGGAACTTGTTCTAACTGTCTTTGCTTCTCAATTCTAACTTTGGATGTCACAACCAAATCTTATCTTTCCGTGTATAGTGTAATACACGGATTAAATGTCCTTACATGCATGTCCTTTTTTTAAAATATTTTTGACATTATTTTGATGGGCGAGCTCTTTAATATTGTCAAGAAAAGTTTATCGCGCCAACTGCATCGAGACCGCAGAATCGCAGCTCCGCGCGGAAATTCCAACGATTAAAAGCTCGGCTTAAAGCTTGTTATATCCTTGAATGAATCTACAAAACAGAATGCCAACTTTTTTTTACTACAATTATGCGATACTCGCACTGGCAACTGCAATTCCGTAACATCGTTATACAGGGTCATCTTTTATTTGCATGAACTACTTTGTTGATTTTCCCACAGAAATTAGTCGAGTGTGCCAATTTTTTGAAAAGTTTCACAGAAAAATTTTTTTGCGCGCCAAATTAACTACTTTCTAAAAGTATAAATTTTCCATTCTTGGAGCATACTTGTCACTTTCGAGCTGGTGAAGAATTTCACTGAAACTCCCAACGGAATCTTAAAAGTGCACGTAGACGTGCGGCAGAAAAAATTGCTCTGTTACTCAGACACACCTGTACGCTTTAATAATTTGCATGCAGACAATAATGCTATAAAAATATTTCACGTTGACTCATTGTACTCGATGGTTGTGCCATTGTCAAGCGTCACATGACTCATCAAAGTGTAATAATACACATATCCGTACTTCCTGTATATACGGTTCTCGTGTGCCGGCCAGTAATGAATTCCGGACTCATTTTCATAAATTAAAAGGAAAGTAAACAAACGTCCCACAGCAGTTCAAGTCTTTTGAAAACATAATCCAGCTCGCATCGATTATCAACAACATCAAAAACAAATAAAATCGTCGCTCGATCAAAGTCCCAACAAACGGAACCAACACACACACACAGTGCTTATCTCGCTCAATCCACCGTAAACGGCGCTTCGCGCGTATAAACACATAGGTATGGACGAAAGAGAGCGAAAAAAGTAGTCTCGCTGCGCGTATATAGGTATATGCATATACTGCACGATCCACAGGCCGCATATATGATACAAAAGAGCGACTCCCTTCTCAATTCCCATCCTCATTCCTCATTGAATAGCATACACTGCACACACACACACACACACACATACGTACTCGTCGTAAATCGCGGGGAGCAGCAGCAGCAGCAGCGAGGATATTATATAGGAGCTGCGCTGCACCGGCGGCGACCCGCGCGCGAGGCCCCCGGACTCGACGCGAATGCCAAGCTCAGCTCCGAAAATCGCCTGCAGGTAGCGTCGCGATGCCTCGATCTCTCTCTCTCTCTCTCTCTCTCTCTCTCTCTCTCACTCTGCGCTTCTATGCTACTCGCATCAGGCAGCTTTCGCGCAACCTGTTCCTTCAGCTCTAACACGCTTATAGTCGCGCGAGTCGGTTTTTCGCCTCTTGTGTTTTTTAGGAAAGTGCGCACACGAATCATGTGTATAGATGTATAGAAAGAGGATCAGTGTCGATCGGTCCGGGACGCAGCTGCTGCCAAAGAGCCGAGTATAATCGCGGCCGCGCAGTGTGTGTCACCGGAGACCTGGAAAAGTGGAAAAGCCACATAATATTGTACACACACGCCGCCGCGCCCCGATATCTTTCTCTCCGCTCTTGTACCTCTGTGATTTAATTCCGCTGACTGCTTCTCTGTACAAGATACACATCGTCCGTCCAGTTATGATATAAGTAATCGAAAGAGAAAAGAGTCAGCGGGGAAGCCCGAAGCAGTGCCTGTAGATAATAAAAAAAAAGTGTGTGAATATAACGTCGAGGGGCGAGAGCGAAGGCACGCGCGTGTTGGATGTATGTATATATAAGTAGGTGTGCCATCCAGTGTAAGAGAGTATAGGAGGTGTGCAAAGGTAATTTGGGGGAGAGAAAATGTCGGCCGCCGTGGCTAACTGCTGGCGATTGGAAAGTCGCGACGGCGAGCGTCGTCCGATTGCTGCTGCTGCTGCTGCTTATACCGCCGGTTTATGACGAACTCCTGCCAGAGAGAAGCTGCTGCTGCGGAATTCAGGCGAAAGGCCGACGGGGAAGCGCCCCGTCCTTGTATTTTCCACTGACACACACGTACGTACGTTAGGAGCCTCTCCACATATATACTTGTTTTCTGCTTTTCTCTCTCTCTCTCTCTCTCTCTCCGCTTCTCGCTCGCACACTCATCTGCTGCTGCTGTGGATTAGGAGGAATGCGCTGTTCTGGGGAATTTCAAACGATCGCGATATCTGCTTGACATTGACATGAGTTCTCTC
Source organism: Megastigmus dorsalis (assembly GCA_900490025.1). NCBI lineage: Eukaryota > Metazoa > Arthropoda > Insecta > Hymenoptera > Megastigmidae > Megastigmus > Megastigmus dorsalis. The sequence goes on from UELU01143225.1 coordinate 13,195, forward strand.
TTTTTTTTTTCTGTTGTGTGTGGCTTCTGGAATGTCATGTATTGTGGACTGATCTCGTTTTTGAGCTTTGCTGGCTACAAGAAGTCTATTGCTGCACTGGTTTAATGATACCCTAATAGTAGCTCGTGTTCTGCTTTTCTCAAATGCTTTTGCCTGATGTTTACTGTTAGGATGAACTATCCATTTTGTTGAACTAGGTATGTTCGGTAGTTGCAATTTACTTAATCAGAGGGTAATTCTACCTGTATTACTTTTAGTACTGTTCTAATAACAAGATATCTGCTTTCCTTGCGATTGCTACACTTGCATGAGCTGTGCATTTACTTACATTGAACTTGATTTGTACATCTTTTTTATTACTGTACAAGTTTCCCTCTTTTTCGTTCTATTTTCATGACATGATTCCTGTTTTGCTTAAAAGTAATTTTTGTTAAACTATCATCTTAAGGTTGAATCATGCAATCTGTCCCGAAAGTCAGTCTTTTACAAAATCTGCAAAAATTAATTAATGAGGCATTGTTATAGTTTACAACTTAGTAGGAATATAAAACAAATTTAAGGGAACGATATAAGCCTTATGAAACTTTCATTGCAGTTAAAGAAAATTAATAATGCTCTATTTTAGAAATACAAATTTTGCTGAATTGTTTGCAATCATAAAATTAGTTAACACTTTTATTTTTCATACAATTTAACTTTTACATAATTTTAATTGTTTGTTTAAGTATTTGGTATTGATTCACTAAAAGAAAACAGAAAACATCAGATTTCATAGTGAATTATAGGGAATTTTATAGAAAAAATTAAGCTTCAAAACTGATTGTATTCCTTAATATTTCGTGTTAGTGAATCGATGCTAAACACATTAACAAATAATTTAAGCTTTTAAATAGTTAAATTGGATCAAAAATAAAAAAGTGTTGACTAAATTTATGATGCCCACACAGTGCAGAAAAATTTGTAATTCTAAAACCTAGTTAAATTTATTTTATTTTGCTATAATTAAAGTTTTATAAGATTTATATCGTTTACTTAAGTATATTTTACATTCCTACTCAGCTAAAACTTAAAGAAACACCTTACATACTTAATTATTATAGATTTAATAAAAGACTAATTTTTGGTAGACATATGTATGCTTCAACCTTAAAAAGAAGAGGCAAAATTTGCTTGAAATTTGTTAAACTGTTATTAAAAATCTTACTCAGAAATATGTATTTTTATACTTTACCCTGATATGTATTTTTTACTTGACCCTGACTTAATTTGACATATGATTTTGTAACTTAAATTTCTCTGTATTTCCTGCTTCTTTCCTTATTTTATAATTTTTTTTTAAATTTGCATCTAAACATGATGTTTACTAAATATTTTTTGCAAATATCAAATATTAAAGGGAAAGAAAAATTTATATAGCTATTTTTTAATATATGTATATATAAATTACTGAATGATATTTTGTATATGCTAAATGTTTTTTCTCTTACAGATCGCTGTTTGAGTCTTGGCCAAGCTGCCACAACCAGCCTCCACTATGTTTGCAAAAAAGAAGAAGAAACCGCAAATCTCAACTCCAACAAATTTTGAGCACAGAGTGCATACAGGATTCGATAAAAGAGAAGGAAAATTTGTTGGATTGCCATTACAATGGGCCTCTATCGTTGGAAACAACCAAATTTTGAAGTCCACTAACAGACCTCTGCCTTTGGTTGATCCAAGTGAAATCACACCTACAGAAATTTTGGACCTAAAAACCATAGTTCGTGGTCACAATGATCCAAGAATAGGAAAACCATCCGTAGGAGAGAAAGTTATAGAGAATCACTTGCCAAAAATGAGTAGTGTTGCAAGATCCAATTCCTTGAGATCATCAAGTCCACCTAGACTTAGGAGGGATTACAGGAATAATGCAAACTTACCTCCATCCGTTCCAGAAGGTCAAGAAGTGTCAAGTAATCCAACTCCAACACAAATGTATCCTAATTTCAACAAAGCTTATGCTGGCTATGGTGACAAAATTAGGCAAAACTCGCCGAGTGTTGGACCAGTAACAACAAACTCAGGTCACAGCATGATTCCGAATCTCCAGAACTTAAATCCTAACATGCAGTCATCACCAAACTTGCCACACATGAGTACAAATACACAAAATCTATCGATTAACTTCCAAAATTTGAGCCCAATCCCAAGCATGCAGAGTCCGCCATCCAATTCAAACATCCCACAAATGCAGGAGTATGACTTCCAAAGAATAAATCCGTCTGTGGCGATGCCACCAGCTACTCAGTACAATGGAAACATGCAGTCATCCAAGCTTGATCCATCCAGTCAACGACCAGTGGCTCAAAACATGCTACTACATAATGCACAGCATAAAGTATCTCCTGTTGGTTCAATAGCTTCTCAACGTCCTTTGAGTCAGCTCAGTTCACACAATGTTACCAAACATGCCCAAAACTATGGAGCAGTGGAGAATCCAACCTTCCACACACATTTCCAGAAGCCTATAGAGAGCTCACAGTCGATGCATAATCTCACAAAAGCAGGTGCCCTATCATCGATGCCTGGGGTTAGCGCAACTCCAGACCAGAATCAAAATATGAAGAGTGCCATGTCGTCTGGTAATTTAGCTGTTGGATCTGGTGCAGCAGCTAACAACTCTGGTAAACAGAATGCAGAACAGAGGTTGACTCATGAACAGTTCAGAGCCGCATTACAGATGGTGGTATGTAATCATTTCTATTTTAATTTAAGTCCATCATGTTTGTGGAAATAATGCACATCAAAAATACAGAAATTTGACTCAAATAACAGTTAATTTGAATAACAGTTAACATTTTAAATATCCAGCCTTTACTTTGACAATTTCATCCTCGGCTTAACATAGATAATTTTTTAATAAATGCTAATACTTTTCTCAGGTGAGCAACGGGGATCCACGAGAAAATTTGGAGAATTTCTTAAAGATCGGCGAAGGCAGCACGGGTACGGTATGCATCGCCACGGACAGGAATACCAATCGGCAAGTGGCCGTGAAAAAGATGGACCTACGAAAACAGCAGCGTCGCGAATTGCTGTTCAACGAGGTGGTGATCATGAGGGATTACCACCATCCGAACATCGTGGAGATGTACGACAGTTTCCTGGTGAACGACGAGCTTTGGGTTGTCATGGAGTATCTGGAAGGTGGAGCTTTGACGGACATCGTGACGCATTCGCGAATGGACGAGAGCCAGATAGCCACCGTTTGCCTGCAGTGCCTTAAGCCCCTGCAGTATTTACACTCGCAGGGCGTCATACACAGAGATATTAAATCCGATTCGATTTTATTGACAGCCGATGGTCGAGTGAAGCTCTCGGACTTTGGATTTTGTGCACAAGTCTCACAGGAGCTACCCAAACGAAAGTCACTTGTTGGCACGCCCTATTGGATGAGTCCGGAAGTTATTTCTAGGTAGCTTACACAGAAATTTTAATTCTATTAGAAAATATTTCTATTGGTCCCTTCTTTAAAGAATAATTTGCAACACTGATTAAATTAATGTTTCAAAGTGTCTTATTCGATTTCGATTTGTTGTGAATCAACATTTACATAACTAAGATATCTAGTAAATTATTCTATTCATTTAAATCGCTTAAGAAGTTACAAAATTACGTCTTAAAGTGGCACAGATATAGTATTCGATTATTAGCTAATAATATCTGTTGCAATCAGCAGTAAATGTTATAAATCATACATATTGAATATACAAGAGCTTAGATGCGTTTCATATAATAAATAATGTAATTAATATGTTATAATAATAGCTAACTATTTTTATTAATTTTTTTAAATTATTCCTGATCAGGTTACCATATGGGCCAGAAGTCGATATTTGGTCTTTGGGTATTATGATTATTGAAATGGTTGACGGAGAGCCACCGTTTTTCAATGAACCACCCTTACAAGCCATGAGACGTATTAGAGACATGCCGCCACCAAAATTAAAAAATTCACATAAGGTAATGACTTAAAATATAATATTTCATTAAATATTTACTGATATTAACAATATTTAGACTAAACAACAAATTCAGTTTAAGAATAATTCTATAATAAAAATTATTGTTTAATAGTATTTTGTCACAAAAATGTTCCCATTGATTTTGATTTATAGAAAAACGTTAAAACTTCAAATTTAGTTTTTGCAAAGTTGTAAAATACAAACAAATATAAAAATCTGAAAAAATTGACGCAAAAAATAAAATTGATAAATCTTTTAGGTGAGTCCAAGACTGCAGAAATTCCTTGAGAAAATGTTGGTGCGCGATCCAGCTCACCGAGCCACGGCTGCCCAGCTGCTGGAGGACCCATTCCTCATGCAAGCTCAGAGTCCAAGTATCCTGATCCCGCTGATGAGAGGCTCCAGGCATACAAACTGTTAACAATAACAAGGACTCGTTTACTTAATCGATAAAAAGTAGAAGAAAGAAAGAAAAAAAAACATTATCACAGTGCAGTATTGGAATTGATAGCTTGCGAGCGAAATGCAGAAAGTATTCGGCTTGACACTAGTAAAACAAGCGTACTCGTCGGGGGTTCGTGTAAAATTTTTCGTATGCCTTCGACGTTCAGTCACCGAGAGCACGCACCCTAGTTTGATAAAGTGCATCGAGTTTACTAGGTTTTTATTGAATGTTGTAGCGGCTAAACTAAAAAGAAAAACCTATTTCCAAGTGCCTTGACGAAGTAGGATTCCTTGATGAGGTGTATATATATTATATATATTGAAGCATTGTTCAGAAGTATTGAAGTCCTCTTCCCCGCCTATCAATACAGCGAATATCACATATTTGCTTTTTTATTTTTATTTTTTACATTGCATATCTTTACTCGTCGAACGTACCTCAATTCAATGAGGTTATCACACCACAGAGTCATTTACGTTTCTCATCACATCAATCTTATAATTATTAACGTTAAACTCAAGTACAATACTTGAGGTTCATCATTCACCAAAGGCAATTTTCAAATCCCTTCACATTTATTAACACACTTTATATTTTGTTGTTTATATTTTTTTTTCATTTATAGTCATTTGCAATAGGAAACTCATAGATATACCTGACACTTAAATCAAGTTGAATCCATGCTTAATACTTAAACGTCAGATTTAATAGTGAAACTAATTTTTTATTACTGGAATAACCAGAAAAAATAAAACGATCGATTGAAGACTTTTAGCTTTTACATTCCTCATAAAAAATGGAGATGTGATATTTTTTATCGGCAGTCTTAAAAAGAAAAAGAGATATTGTGAAAAATATGATTTTTTTCATATACACTCGCACTGTTGTGAAAATTTACTGATGTAGACTTTATAAACAATTTTTATGTAAATGGATTGTTGAATAATCGTAAAGGATTATAATTCCACGTTAAGGAACTTTTATCATGCGCAGCGCTTGATCTTGCCACGATCATTCGCGATTAAGATTAGCAATATTATTTTTTATACACAAAGAATCACAAGATCTATTGTATTTTCAATAATGCAAGTAGCATCACTTGTTTAACGAAATAATTTAATTGCATAAGTTTTCATGCTAGATTATTGATTTTTATTTCTTATTTGTGCTGCTGGAACTTGGCTAACAAAAAGTACAATTGTGACGTCCTGTAAATATACATGGCAACTATAGGATGAAAATAAATACATATTCGATTTTTTTTAATCAAGATTATTTGTTTTTTTGCACTTAAATAATGCCATCCTTCTTATGACCATCTGAAAATTAAAAATCTATTAAATAAAAATATTTGGGCAATTATTTTGCAAATGTGTTTAAAAATATCATTGGATATTATAAAGAACCAGTATGAAAGTTATAAGTATTCTCTTAATTTATTTTATTTAAATCTTCAGTGTTGAAAACATAGTATCCAATGCACCACAATATAAAGTATAAGGAAGCATATTATTTGAATATAAATTATACAAAAAGTACATAAAAAACAAGTACAATTTTACTACATTTATAGTAATACAGAGCAAAGAGAAAATTACGTATAATAAATAGGAAATCATGTAATAAATACTCTTCATTCATCGAGAAAATTATCTTACGAGAATAAAATGAGTTAAATCTCATGTTATGTAAAATTGTTTTCATAAAAAATAGACATACATTTATTTAATAAATTATCGTCAAATTAACTGTATTTACATTTTTCTGTTGTAAAAAGACTGTGGAAGCATAATAAAAGTGTTTTAAAAACATTATTATTGATAAATATCGATTTTATTCAAATTACAACTATAACTTCGACTTTAAAAGTTGTTTTCTTATTCATTGAAATGGCAATAAAAATTTCAAAAACATTTTCTTGTTATAAGTAATAACATTGTATAAAAAAAATTTCACCAGAAAACATATGAAAGAAACATAAAAGAGTTGAGTCAGAGAAAAATTTTCAAGAAATTCTAAATTAAAAAAAAAGCTGCATATATACAAACAAATTGCCTGTTATTTACTGAACGAGCAAAACAATTTGATCAATCGTCGGGAAGAGAAAATTTCTCTCCTCGGTCGATCAAATCGAGCGAAAAACTTTCCATCATAGTTCGAACTCCGAGGCGCTGGCGTCAGGCGCAGCTACTGCTGATATTGGCGTCCCCGCAAATTCCGAGGTGTCTGGACTTTACCGATTCTTATCGTTCGAAACGCGAATATTACGCTTGAAGGTCAATTTCGTTGTTGAGTTTGTGTCTACACGCGATGTCTATGGCGACTGCGAATGAAGAGCGTTCGCGATATATGAAGTTGAGAGAAACCGAGTAATTCGATTGTCGGATGAAATTGAATGGGCGCAAAGTTCGGATAGAAAAGTTCAATAAGGGTCCTAATAGTAAAGTATTAAAATTTACGAACATTTTTGCGTATTAAAGAGTAGAATGCAATTTTTTAATTGAAAATAAAATTAATAAAGCGTATAGAAATCACGAAATTTGCAAGAAACAAATTATGAAAGTGAATGCAATGTTCATCATGTATAATCAACTTTACTAGCGTCGAACTATTTATACAGTCAATACACAAAAAAAAAGAAGTAAAACGGTACACTGGGAGAGAATAGTTGAAATCTTAAACGAATGTTTATTTCCTATACCAAAAAAATGTTCCTGCAATTTGGTCTAACCACTCGCTATTTATACAAGTAAAGTGGAACCTTGTAATTCGTGTTGCTTTTTGCTTGATTTTTGCGCAATTTTTTAGATCAAACAACTAGTACTTAAGTGGCGAGAAAGTCAAGGAAAACGACTTATTACCAGCGATAAAAACGACCGCCCGTGTTGCGGGAACATGTCGATCGCACTTGAATGAGTTAATGTATTCCACTTTGTTATAAAAACTTTAAATTGTTCGCTAGTAAATATGCAATGTAAGCGAAAAGGATTTGATAAATTGCATTATTAATCAAATTGACCTGTGAGTATATACTATGTATCGAATTAGGTCTTTTCAATTTTTAATAATGTGCAGATTCAAAGTGATTAATTATTTCTGAAATTCTATTTCACGTATATGTCGGGACCAATTGTATTTGTTAGAAAAAAAAAATGAAGATGATGAAAAGTTATAAATTCTCGTACATCGAAGTCACAATTTTCGTAAGAAAACTACTTAATGGTCTATTACATAATTGATGAATTAGTATAATTACCCGTAATGAATTAAATATGTTATACGGCTATTAGTAGAAAAAATCATCGCTACATTTGAAAACAGTTTGTTTTTAATGGTATATTCAGAGAAATACTTGAATCCCTGTCTGAAACAGGCTAAGGTATATTTGTAATCATCGACGGTTATTTCATCATCTTATGACTGAGGGGCACATTAATACCAAATATTTACGATATTACAGAAATTACTCGATGAAAAGAAAGACAAGGGAAAGTAGTCTTTTCAAATCGACAAAGAGTTTGTTATGTCAATTTCTAATCTTCTTCGTGATTTTGCAAATTGTATATAACGAAATACTTGTAACTGCAAAAAAGACAGGATGCGATTGAGTCGGTGAAACGTGAATAGCATTTTTCGTTAATCATTATGGTTTTCTCGAATTTCTCGGCGGATAAAATGGATTTGTCTGAATATTTCTAATTAATGGAGTACGGAAAAATCATATATTGTAATTACGATGCGTTTAATTAAAATGATTAGTTTACAAAGAGTTTCACTTGTAATATCAAAGTGTGAATATCATAAATCTATCTTGGAAAAAATATGTGGTTTGTAAAGAAACCTGATTTAGCAGGTTATTTCAAGTAGTATTATGTTATATAAGATACAGAATTTTGTAGAACGCGCAAAAAATTTGACTCTTAGATAGTTCGGGTTCCAAGTGAGAATATATACAAACTAACTTCTCAAGTTGACACTTTTTCTGACTTGTACAGTGCTAAATTTCAAAAGAATACGATTTCCTCAGTATTAAAATATGAAAATTAAATATAGAACCCCAGCAGCATTGAATTTAAAAATATGATTATTAAAAAATTCAGTATACATTAAAAAATGATACTTTCTTCTGGAGCAATATGTAACTCGCAAGTTTTTGTTTACGCATAATACTCTAAACGAAGCTTGAAAACTTGGTTTAGTAGCAAATAAAAAAGAAGAGAAGAAAAAAATATGAACAATGCAATGATCGCTGCAGGCTTTAGCCTTGGTTTTGATATAAATTTTAATAATCCCGCAACTAAACATCTCGGAGAATGCTTTTAAAAACACCATCCGCGCGCTTGCAAAACGCAATACCGCGCGGAATAAATAAATATCTTAATTAGGACGGAATACACCAACGAGCCACCCACTTTTTTTTATCTTTAATAGTATTATTCCTCGGTCGAGTAAATAAATTTCTTTGGACACGCGAACGAATAAATTACACGACTTTATACCAATACCAAACTATAAATTCGTCGCCGATAGGTAAATCGAGCCCATAGCATGACATATCCGTAAGACGCATATACGAAGCATCGAACTGCGCCACATGGACGCGGGGAAAAAAAAACTAAGCAATTACGAGCGGCAATTATCGAAAATAAGCACTCGAACACGCAACATTGGCTGGAAAAAAAAAACCCGTCAAGTAGACGTATATTACCGCGGTCGACTTATACACCGCACATCAGGCGGAAGAGGCACGACCGACACTCGGCGCTGGCGGTATATACATATATCGCGATAAGTCGCGCGAGACCATACATGCAATCAGGCCTCAAAAAGAAGGGAATGAAAAAAAAAAAGAAAAACTTTGCGCTGGAGGGAGGAGAGAGAGAGGCACGTCATCGCGCTTAGCCTGTTACCAGGCGCCGAGTTTGCCGTTCGCCGATTGGTCGACTCGTAGACGAGCCTCTCGCGACCGCAGCCTGACCTTCGCATACCGTTCGACAGCCGCTTATACATGATACACCGAGAGAGCGAGAGAGAAAGATAGAGAGATATAAAAAAGAATTACATCCGCGACTATACGTAAGTGCGCGCGTCTGTTGCACCGTGGACCACGAAAAGGAAGGGAGAGGCTGTAGAGAGACACACCCCAGAATGTGGATGAATGTGAATAGGATGATGCAAAGCCACGGAGGTCTTTCACGTATTAGCTGCTGCTTGTACTGCTGCGGGTCGGAGAGACTCTCTCGTGGGTCATGCGAAGCTGACGAAATTTACGGGACGAGCCTTGAGATGTCTGTGCGTCGCGATGCGCAAATTCGTGATGGTCTTACATACCTACCTATAAGATCTAGTTCGCCGTTTCTCACATCTTGTGCAATAACTCCAATGATTCGGTACTTTTTTTACGTATCGAGGACGCGTGTTAGCAGATACTTAATCGATCTAAAAAGTCCTAGCGAATGGGACCATTGAACGAATATAGATTATGTGGGTATTGCCTTTGCACAATAGCACCTTTTGTTTAGCACAAACAGGAAGCATTGTTGGCTGGCGAGCGGACTGACAAAAGAACGATGTGTATAGCGCAGCTGTCTGCGATATTCTAGAAATATCTTTTAGATTGGACACGTCGATTATTACTATTTTTTCGTTCACTGAAAGTAATGCAAAAATTATGGAATATGCAACGGTTATCCATGAAAATTTCGTTTGCCGATGAAAAAAACAGACTGTGATACACACGCGCAAGACTATACATACAGTTCTTTAACAACATCGTAAGAATTTAAATCCGTTTCGATAGCTGAGTATTTAAACAAAAAAAAAAAAAAAGCGTCGATTTCCGCGAAAGACCGCATCAGCTCTTTGCACACCTGACATTACAAGCCACCATTCGACGAGTCTCGGCGCGCGCAATTGTATAGCTATATTATAAAGTGTATATATATAAGAGGCGAAAAGACCCGCAATTAATATTTTTGTTTGGGTAAGCCGATTCCTCGCGCTTCGGCGGATCGCGGATCGCGCCAAGTTTTTCAAACACACACGCGACAACTGCACACTTGACGTCGCTCGAGCGGCGCGTGCAACGCGCACACATACTTGTACAAGGAAACCGTAGTCACGTTCAGGGAAAATTGCGCTGCACGCGCGTTATGTTCTCACGCTAAAAAAAGATAGACGCATATTGCACGGACAAAACCACGAGTATTTCGTTCGCATATTAATATCTATAAATACGAGCTTCTGTATATATATTTTTATGTCTCGAGTGCCGCGTTCGCTTAACGAAGCTGTTAACCATAGGTACTTCTTGCCGTGTCGTAATGTCCGTTACCCGTGCATATATATGTTTATGGGACCTGATCGGTTATAAACCGAGAGGATGCGGCGCCGCGCTCTTTATTATTTTCAATAATTCAAAAGTATACGGCGCTTCGACTAGACGGTATAACGAATCGCGGACTCTAAGAAAAGTAGTAAAAAGTATATATCTCCGGCGTCTAAAAGTACAAGTTATAGGATCTCGCTATTATGGAAAGAAACAGAAGAATTTACAGCACAGAGCGCGTGTAATGCGGTTTTTTCGCAATAAATATTTTTCGAAAACATATACGGCGCCGTTGAATTATTGCGCGGCTGTAAATTGTGAGATATTGATTGAAAAGAATTGATCGCTGGCGCGATTGTTATCTTGGACGATTAAGGGTCGGGGAGTTTTGAAAGGCGCTATGGACTACGTGCTGCAAGTCAGGAGATCGACCGTCGATGGTCATGGGCCCGTCGATTTTCGGGGCTATTCCGAGAAGGTAAATTTAGAAGCTCTCACTCGAGTGTGAAAAAAAGAAGAATTTCTTTCTCGTATAGGTTTACTTTTAATGACTCAAGATGCATAGAACGTTAAATGTAAGTATATCGGTATATAACTCAATGAATTCTTCGTGTTCGAACGTATAAAAATCCGCGATGCATTAGACATCGAAAACAAACGGCTTTTTACAAATTCACCAATGTAAAACTACTATTAGCATAATTTACGTTCAATGACGCCACTCCGCGTGCAAACACGTTGTTTTTTTTTTTTTTTTTTTAACAAACATATAATATACATATGGGACAATTTTCCCAATCTAAACCATACAACATAAACATATTCACACATGCATCCGCACAAAAGAGAGGTATTGCATCGAAGTAAGCAACAGTATATGTATATATAAGAGCGCATTTTCCAGCCGCGCTACGAGGCGTGAAATCGCATGAGGCAACTCTCACGCCACGGGACATCACGCCATTTTAATAGACCACCTCGTACACACAACTCCGCAACGTATATAATTTCGTGGCGTGTTTAGAAGCGGGTAATTGGCTTAATATTCCTTAATAAAGCTTCTCGTCTAGTCGCGAGCATATGTATAAAGAAAGCTGCGTACGTTATAAGCGCCTGGTTGACGCCAGGCGCTCCGACGACGACGACGAATCAATTGCCGCGCGCGAGCTCTGACGATGCGAATAGATACGTGCGCTTTTGGGTGTACTTTATCCTTTGGGATTTGAGTTGTGGACTGGTGTGGAAAGTGGAACTTTGTAATGCGAGCGGAGGCAGTTACTTTTACCGCGGAATCAGCTATACTTGCGCGGGTGTCCCATTTATCCGATAGAAATGATTTTCAATGTTGGCCAATTATTCGTTCTGCATATTCTTATAAAAATCAAGCCGCATAAGAGAGATAAACGTTAGCGGCAAAAACAGCTGCTTTCCATTTAAAATACCAAGCTGAAAATAACAATGATTCCTCGGGCAACTCGTCTTACAACCCGTCAATTTTCCTCATAACTCGGCGCAGCAGCAAAACCCAATAACCGCCGCTCCATAAAGAAAATCCCAACCTCTCCGCGAGTTAGGCTCCAGATAATAATCGCACAATCGTCCAGAGAGAAAGAGAGAGAGAGAAACATCGGACGATCCTCCAAGTCGATTGCACAATCTCGCGCAGCAGCTGCCGTTATTATACGCTCTCTCTCTCTCTCTCTCTTGGTTTTTTTTGTTGTTGCGTCTTTTCTCATTGGTGCGCGCGCAACTAATACTATACGCGAGAACGCGCGCAAAGGAGTCGAAGAGCGTCTAATAGCGATGGGAAGATCGGACGAGCCTCCAAAGCACGTTAGAGTAGGGGCGAAAATAGCCGCCACGGTATGTGTGTGTGCAGTGCCTACGTCGCTTCTCTCTCTCTCTCTCTCTCTCTCTCTCTCTGACTATATATGCGTCACGAGAGGATTCTTACCGAGTCATCGTCGCTGCCACCGCCGCCGCTCTTCTCTTACCGCGAGCGCGGCCTCTTTTCTTATACTTATATGCGCGCCTATACGTATGTGCATGCGGTAATGAAAACGCGCGTATAGAGATGGATGTGAGCTGTTTTATTATGTGTAGATCTTTTTTATGCGGCGCAGGCTAGATTACGATCGGTTATTCAGATGCGGGAAATTTACGGATCCTTGATTGATGCTTTAACGGCGATGTGCAGTAAATTAAGATCTATTTTATGAAAGAAAACGAACTTTGTTGCAAATTTTCCACCGAACACGACTACATTTACTGTATAAGATACTTTAAAATCTATTGTATCAATTTATCGCAAGTGATATAATTTGTTTCCATCCATGTCTCAATAACATATTCCACGATCATAGAAATTAATGAATATAGGCAATCTACAGCTCTCAATGTACAGCGATATTCGAGACAACAGAACAATCTTAGGATCGTCGTCGCTCGCTCCACAAAATCGCACAAACGGCGCGTGCCTAAAGACACGTCTGCACCGCTCTCTGCTCTCCTCTCTTTCTCGTCTCGTGACTGTATATATATATACAATCGAGTTGTACGGAGAGTATCGTCAGAGAATGAGAGAGAGGCTGCTGTAGCCTCGAGCATCTCGTTTCTTCCTCTCCGCTTCTGTATACTCTACACACTATATGTATACGTATATACAGTCGAAATGAACCGGATCGCGCGAGTGGATCCTTGAATGTCACAAATTACAGACAAGAGTTCGCTCTGATAGATTGTCTGTTTAGGACACAATCTTTCGCCAAGGTCTAACTTCGTGTAATTATATACGAAATTTGTATCGGATGCGGAAGTTGATCTACTGCGTTTCCGCGGGTTCTAGTTCGACATCCGTTCCAACAAGAGAATCATATTTTTTTTTCTCTTCCTCTTATATACAGAAAAGATCGGCCGCGTGCGGCTCTGAAAAATCGCGTATAGTCACGACGACGCGAATATTATACACACATGTCTCCTTTGATGAATTTGTCATTGCACGATCAAGAGGCTCGTATATACCGTATTAATGTACATGTTTCAGAACGTCACTATTTTATTGGACGTGCGCTTTTTTCTCAATTGGCCTGAACGACTATAAGGTCGCTAACAAAAAAAAGCGCTATACATAGCTACGTAGCGAAACGATTACTCGTTATTATTCTTCGTACGATTTCGTTGCGCAACGTAATTGCGTGAAAAGCGTTTGTATATTGAAACTTTCTTCGAAGTGAAAATCCGATGTTCGATTGAATCATCGATAATGTCCATGTTATATCGGATATTATAGATTAACAATCGCGTATACATTGCCTGGACGCTATATAATCGCGAGAAAGGTGCAAGACTTCTGCCTAACACCCGACTTATTTAGAAAGAAAAATATTTAGAAGAAAGAAAGAGTCAGATGTACACCGCGCGCGATTATGTAGAAAGTATAAAGTCATCGAGAAGACGCGCGCGGCCATGACATTAAAAAAATTCGTTTATCTAACACACTTTTGATGAAGAGTCGGCGCAGCTTCGACATGCAGTTGGCGATTATAATAAACGCCATAATAATAAGCAACGAGACACACGTGACCTCGATTAACGGCGTATATTATATCTTGCGTATACATAAACACTCAGCTACGGTCAAAATTTCGTTCGAGCGTCAGCAATCCAGAGGTAGGCGCGACAAAGTCCGCTTCCAAAGTTCATCCTGACGCAATAACCCGGTACCAATACACGCATACCATGTATATACCGTCTATTTTAAAGTCCGCCGCGCGAGCAGCCAACTCACGAAACACACCTCCGTCGGATATCTTTGGCCTACGTCGTCAGCCTCTGCACACGCACACACACACACACACACACACGTGCACGCATTCGCTTTCGGAATTTCGATCGCGGTATATAGCAAAACAAAGTCCAAAGTCCACGCCGCGAGAGAGAGAGAGAGAGAGAAAAAATCATGTCTGTGCACAGTAGTGTAAGTGTGTGTAAATTGCTTGTCCGGAAGGCTCGTCAGAGGAGGAGGAGGAGGAGGAGGTTGGGGGCAAAGTCGCCTTTCTATCACGGGATTGGCTGGTTAAGCGGCCGAGCCTCCGGTCGCGCGAGCGCGCGTCCAACTGACGCCTGCTGCTGCTGCACGTATACCATCGTACGAGCATGAGAGAGAGAGAAGAATGTAAGCGCGAGTGAAACGACCTTATACGTTCATGCAGCTTACCATTTTATATATATTCGCGGCTTTTCCACTTCCCTCCGCGCAGCAGCGTTGAGCTTTCGTATTATTGAATTGTTGCCCCGCGGCTGGCAGCGCCGGCGATCAACCCGCGGAGAACGGACGTCATGAGCTTTAGCGCCCGAGCCACGATGCGTGAGCTTTGAAACGCTTATGTATACATAGCGATCGTGGAGCACTTGTCGCGTGACACGATCTATGTTTGATTAGCGAGAGATGAGAATGAGATGTGGAATTTTGTTTATCGCTAGTGTGTAAGTTTTTGTGGGCGCGACGCGATGAAATAAGGAAGTGTTTACGCGATTGGTGCGATTCGACGAATATTATTTGTTGACTATAGATGAAAGATATGTATATAGAGCAGCGGATATTTAGGGGATTTACTTTACTGGTAGCTGTTTGTTAATTTGAAAATTTCACGTCTTTTATTTCGATGCTCTTAAGGTAAAAGACCCGGTGAATGGACACTTAGTGATTAGACAGCCCCAGTGTCTGGTCGATTTCCTTGGTTGTGATTGATCCAATGCGTCCAGACACTAGTGCTGTCCATTCATTACTCGTGTCGTGTGTCATTTACCTTACACGATAAAACAAAAAAAACAATCTGTGAGCAATAGTTGTATTTAATGATATAATAAAAGAAACGAATGAATTGTGCGAAAAGAACAATACGATTTTACAATAGTCAAGTCACGAGTAAATATTTATCTACAATTATCGTAGTATTCAACATTTCTATCGTGTCATTCCTCCACGTACGAATGGAAACGTCTCGATCGAGCCACAGGTGCAGGATATTTACCAAACCAAACCAAACGCAACGTCCACTGCAACGAAACTCTTTATTTTAAAATATTACAAGATTTATCACAAATGTCATTATCACCAGAGCGTCGCGAAACAAATCAATGACTGCGTGTGCATATGCACCCACACGCACACGCGCACAAATTGAACCTCTAGAAATGAGAGAACCTCCTCGTATCATACAGAGCAGCCTTTTTTATTTGCCCATACGTTGTATGGACCATTCCTGCTGGCAGAGCGGACACCGATTGTTCTGCTTGACCCAGAGCGACATGCAGCAGTAGTGAAAGGAGTGGTTGCACTCGCCCCAGACTACAACGCAGTCCTGCTTCCCGTAGAAGTCCTTCTTGCTCTCGGCTTGGCATCGTAGACACGCGTCTGTAACAAAGAGAGTCGAGGGTATAGATTAGATTTTGTTGGTACAGCTGGTCACCTCATTGTTAACTATGACTTTCGATATTTATTAATTTAATGAAAAGATTGATATACTTTTTATACCAAATATACTGTTGTCAATATACAGTAAAACTCGTTCATGTCAACGATTGCAAACTATCTTATCTAATAAGACATCAAAAGAAGTGTAAATTAACGATTTCTTTGAAAGCAGCAAATTAGTTTGACAAGAGAGATGTATGTTGAACATTTCATGATTAGACGTGTACATACAATTAGTGGTCGGGTTTTACTGGTACGAATTTTTTTTCGTAAAAGCAGGAGGGGAAACAAATTGTATTACATTTAAATGCAATAATTTATAAAATAATAAGATAGTTTATTATCTCTAGGATACTCATAAATCTTGATAAATTTGGCAGATTGAAGTCGAGTAAGCTTAAGAATGTAAAATAATGGGATTTCTTCATGTGAATATAAAACGATAATTTATTTATTTATTTATTTATGTATTTTTTTTTTATTTTTTTTTAATTTTTTTTTTCAACCAACTTAAATTACCTTTACAAAGTAAATGCAGACTAAAAGAAACGCAATAGTAACGCAGGGTGGACGTAAAGTTGTCTCTATTAATTTAATAAGTATCATATTCCCATGATCTCGAGCAGTTATCTTAAAATTACTAATAGAATCACTCATCTGTAGGTTATTAGAAAGTGAATTCCAATCCCTAGTTAATCTCGCATCTGGGGAATTGAAACCATAGGTAGTACTAAAAAACCTCTCAAATATAGTTCTTGGGTTTCGCAGACAATAGAGGAGTTAACGCTCGATAAACAAACTAATAATATTAGTTGATTCAATAAAGTCGTTCTTCAATTTATACATAAATATCATTCCATAATATTTAAACAGTGATCTACAATTTGGTCAATTATACCCAATGGACAGATCCTCATAATTATGGTTAACAAGGTGCAAAAGATTTCTATCAAGAAGTACAACGTATCTCAGAGTTTTATGGCGAATTGGTTCTAACATTTTATAAGAATTCTGAGTATAGAGTGCCCATATAACCATATGTCCATATGTAACTATTGCTAGAATCAGTTGTTTGTACAGGTATAAAATTGTACTAGCACTAATTGATTAAAAAAACAATTGAAAAAAAAGTATCGGTTCAATGATTACTTTCTGCAATTCTGCAATTTCATCATGCTATTATTGTTATAAAATTTCATTCCCGAAGAATTTAAAAATAAATCAACAAAGAACGCAACCACAATATTTACTCTAATCTAGCAGGTGTTTACATTTTGCATGAATTTTAGCACATCCAGAATGGACCAGCGAGCAACAATAGAATCAAGAAGCCAAAGGATCGAGCGAATGAAATTGGGAGCGATTATTAATTTGTACGTCAGAGCAAAAGAAGAAGAAGAAGACGAAGCAGCAATGATCGGTCCGAGCGTGCCTCCGTTCAATTACGTCGAGTTTACGAGGTTTTGACCAGATGTCACGTAGTCGGCGAGCCTCTGCCTTTTGTTTCCTGGAGATCGTCGCGGAGGACGTGATGTGGGGGCCTGCACTGACGCACACACCCGAAGTGGTCTCCGAGATACACGAACATTGCTAATGGCATTTTATCGAGACGCACTCTCACGACCGCGAGTACGTGATGAGGTAAATGTACCGAGGTACACCAATTGATACGGTTTCGTGTCTGTAACTACACGTGTATAAAAGAATCTGGTGAGAGTCTAGCTTAAATCGGGTCAAAGTTTCGTATCCTACTTGGCCGAGACTTTGTCCAAAGTTTATCCTGACTTCATCCAAACTTTATCCAGACTTTGTGCAAACTTTAGAATAAGCTTTTAGTCAAAATATGTTGTTCAATAAACTGAGCCCAATAAAGGACCATAAAGCGTTTTGAATGTTCCACGATAGAATTTTATTGATACGATACTTCTTGTCAACTCCCCTTTTTTACATACAGCATTGAGTAATTTCGATTTATAATAACTGACTGGTGTTTCCAGAAGTAAATTATGACAATTGACTTGAAGAAGATTTTGTTTTATTGGCAGCTGACGGTTTTACGATCGCTAATACTGTTGGCAACTATACGGTAATTTTTAGAAAAATAATTTCAGGTTTTTACGAGGTTTTTCCTTTTGAAGCATTTACTTTTACGGTTGTACCTTGTACTCAACGCAACAATAACAAATTATTGTGTCGATTCTACCAAAATTATTTAATAAATTGTCACAACTACAATTTTTACGATTTAAAAAATGCATGATTACATCATTATCATGAAATAAATTTCTATAGTCGCATATGAATAATGGGTGGTAATAGTCACAAGAGTCAATACTCATAATCAGTCGAATTAGCAAAAAAATCATAAACTACAAGATAATCTATCGGCGGAATCAAGTCAAGTATTTTTATAATAGCATCGCGCACACAAAGTGAGCAGCTCACTTTAAGTAATTTTCCACTCGGCGCTAAACGGACTCGAAAAAAGACTCGCGTTCGCAACTTTTTTTTATCCGCAGCATCGCGTTACACTTAATATCGTCGTCCCGATTAAATCCAGCGCAGTGCGTTACATTTACGTCGCCACAGTTTGCGGCAGTTTGCAAACCATTTCCACAAAAAGTTCATCAACTTTGTCATCGCTCCTTGATTTTTCTCAAGCATTAAAAAACACTCAAAACAATCTATATCCCAACAGATTCTTTCAACCTTGATACAGAAAAATAAAGTCTTATTAACCATCGACATTAAATTCTCCAATAAACCTGTCAGGCTCGATGCAGATCCACCTAGACATTTCTAGTTCTTTTCGTCGCCGATATTGCGCGCCCCAATTCCTCGATTACGAACGAACGTTCAGCGCGTGATTCGGGTGAAAAAAGTCGCTTAGAATGTATCATGTGATCCGCACGGTTTTTCTCGCGCATAATGTAAATTGACAGGGGGATCGTGGAGCGAGGAAAAAAAAGGGACGCACGAGGCGCGAGGTGTAATGTAAGCGCAATACCGCGAGAAATCCTGAATTTTGTTTTTGATAAAGAGTTTCGCACGAGTGCGCGCTGCGTGATCGGTATGAGATAAGGAAGATGTGAAATTTATAACGTGTATACTTTCTTCCGACATTGCGCGCGTGGATCTGGATGTCAAGAGGCTTTTTGATTGCTAATTATGCCTGATAATTAAGCGTGATGAGAATACCGATGAAAGGAGAAAAAATTAAAGAAAAAATTATTTGTTCGTTTGAATGTGATCATTATTATAATTACGGCTGATGTTGCAAAGTAAACTGAATCAAATAAAGATCGATACGCCGAGAAAGTAAAAACAATTATTATAAAGTAACAAATCGTATACCTATACAATATTATTATAGCCTCCAAAACAATAATCGGATACTTTTGTTCCTGTTCCTTTTGTCATATCCAGCAGTGTAAGTGACAGCTTAATTTTTAGTTTACTGGTAAGTATGTGCACATATCTAATTGCTTTGTTTATTTAAACAATACACATAGACAATGTTGAGTGGCGAAATAAGACTAGGCTAGAAAAAAGTCAACTAAAAAACGATGCTGAGGTCGGATCTGAGAGGTACGGCTTAAACATTTAGCTCAGAATGATTGTTCATTACGAGTAATTAACCTAGAAAAGAACACTCGGGTCATAAAGATCAATTAGCAAAAGCGAAAAATTCAGATTTTGAAAAACTCGTTAAAAGATTTGATTAATTAATAAATCGGATAAGATCGTTGGATCGATTCCGTTTGAAGCCAATCGAAAACTGATGGATTGCAAGGAGCACATGTATATAATAATTCGATCGATTTGACGTCGATCGAACTGAACTGGAAGAGTCGATGGAAGCCGAGTAGTATTCCACTTGTTTCGTTTCATCTGCTGCTGCTGATGCGCCGCTCGATCGCTTCATTATGCGCTATTGTTATTAATATATCCGATCTATACGGTGGCACTGATAGAACTGCCTTTGCAGAATTTCTTTTTTCGTAAGAATGATAAATTTGTGATGCACGAATTATGAATTATGAATGTTTGCAAAAAAATTGTGCGCGTTATTAATTGAAATTTAATTAATGGATCGTGTAATTCGGATTAACATTTTATCGGATGACTTGGGTGAGGTTTTTCTTGATTTAATTTGCGCTACTGCTGATTTTTTAAATTAATATTTATGCGTAATTATTTCAACAACTTGTAGCCACGATTACAAATTTATCGAGTACGATTGATTTCACTGGTTTTCAAATGAACACAAATATGAGTAATTATTGATATAAAATCTTATAATGAAGCCAACGTGGAAACAAATTTCGAAGTGAAACTACTAAAAATTGTGAATCAGTGGTACTCGAATATTTTTTATTTTTTTATTTCTTTCCCAACTACATAGACAGACTTCTTAAAAATGTAAGAGATAAGTATCTATAATCAATTTAATTATTGTTCGATAATCCAACTCAAAGATTCGACAAGAGAAATGCGTCACCCGTTATAGAAAGTCAAGCACGAGCCTCTACTCGATACAAAAACTTCCACAATCGAGAAAGATCATTGTTGGGACTCGAGTCTCGCGGCATTATAAAGAGTGTCTCGAAGACTTGCATATACCGTCGCCGTTTAACAGCAATATAAAGCGATTGACCCTCTGCCGGGGGGAGCGATTTGTTGCCCCCCATCGACAAACGATCATCTCGTCGCGCGCGTCAGTCGTTTCTGGGCTATATGATGAATGCGCGTGTATTTCCATGCCGAGATCCTTCTCCATCCTTCGATACATCAAAATTAGTCGCGATAAAGATAATCAGGAATATGTACGCATTTCGTCTGTTTAGCTGATCATGCTTTGGTGCTAGTCAGTTTGAGAAGTGAATCAATGGATGACATAATTTTTACAATCAGATGTGGTAAACTTCCTCAAACCCATTTCGCGCATTGGACACAATTTGAGTAAGTAAGAGAATCAGAGGGAATTCGATCTGGTACATTTCCACATTATCATTTGGTGAACTTTGTACTGTCATAAGCTGTCTATTAAAGTAACCTTGTTAAAAGCGGGGAAGTGGATAGTGTTAAACTAATTTTGTTTATGTATTTTAATTTAATTTATTGCAAGGGTAAGTGTAAAAAGAATTTCATTTATAAATGAAATTTGGAATCAAGGAATCACACGTTTTTATCCATATTTATCATACGATCTATCAAAATTTTCGATAACCAATCAGTAGATATCTAAATAGGATTAAATCTGCAAAAGTCCAATGCACGAAGTTCGATTTTCAGCTTTGACAAACAAAATTTCTACAAACACCTCGATTCTTTCGAAAAATTATGCAATACAATGGGTAATTGTTTGCTTAGAATCGCGTGACCAGCGAATTGCAGATAAATGAGGAGTACAATCGACAGTGGTAACGGATTAGTGATTACAATGTTTTTGAGATTTGTAATCAAGGATTTCCTTCGAGTTAGATTTTTCTAGATCGTTTCGCGCACAATATGTGTCTATAAATCACGCATCAAGGCGACACAGCAAGTGTATATAACGGCGATTCATTTGATTCTTTCTTTTTTCTTTCTATCGTCTTTCTACGACTCGAGTGCGTCGCTTTATTGTTGCGTTGTTTACACATCCTTCGTATAGTCCAGAAGTTTCTCCTCATAATCAAATCCCTTCCTTATCGTCTCGATCCTTCCAGAGATTCTTTACTCAGCGGGATGTCATTTTTTGTTTACCGAATTAACGAAGTTTTTTCTTATAATGTTAGTTACGAATACGGAAATGGGTAAACGTTGTTTTACGTATAGATATAAAAAAAACAATAAAGATACATCTAATTTACATAATCATCGGATTAAAAATTTTTAGTCTCTTGAAAAAATTGATAATCATATTGTAATAAATATTAAATTAATTGTCACTTCAGAATTTAAGAACTACGAGCAGAAAAAAAACACGTATTATGAGCACACAACGACATTATACCTATTTTTGTGAGACGTAGTAAAATGGCAAATCAATGTGAGGAAGGATTACATGATAATATATAATCTCTCGTGATTTACAACACCTTTCAAATCGCTATGAATCTTATGTAATGTAATTAAATTTATTATACAATAAAGAAAGCCAATTGAATTTAACGATTTGTTATACAGAAGAATAAAAAATGCTATTTTTAACTTCAGAAACTAACTCGATTACTATAAAAGATTCGTATATTGGTAATTTTTAAGTACAAATCAATCATTACTATTAATTTCGTAAATTTACATGAGTTATCTGAAAATACAATATTTAAAATTTTACTATAAAAATAAATACTGATATAACAATGCGATATATATAACGTTTAGTGAACGTATGCGTATATCAAAGTCATTTTACTTCTCTACACCTTGCAAAGTCCGGGAATCATAAATTCATTAAAAAATCTGTCATCCACGCTCGTACGAAAGAAAAAAAGGTAACGAAGTCAATTCAACATTGATATAAATCACGTGGAAGAGCAAAGCTTATTACGCGATCGGGTTTAATCTTGTCAATGGATCGCTCGACGAAAAAAAAGAGACGCCTTAGTCGCGTGGAAAAGCGCCGTCGCAAAGATCCGAATGAGCCAAACAATTCAAACGTGCAAAATTATTCAGGAACTCGTATGCGTAGCGCCAGAGATTACATGAGTCACTTAAAGTCGCGTGTCGCTCTGGCTGCGTGATGTAAAAATAGCGGGAGTCGCCACTTGAAATAAACCCATCGTATAGTGCAGGTGTGTGTGTGTGTGTGTGTGTGTGTGTGTGTGTGTGCGTGGAGAGCAATTTATCGTGGAGCGTCGCGCGCGATACGAATACGAGGAGAAAAACTGCTGAGTTCATTAGGGAGAGGATTGAAAGGCGCGCGTTATTCGTTCGGAAGAAATCGAGAGAGACTGAAAAAGTCCATAGATCAGTCGCGATTCCTTCAATGGTGAAATACATATATACAATATATATGACGGTATGACGATTCTTAAATGACCCGTTGTGTTTACCTGAGCAAATGAGATGCTTTGTTTGCTCGCTTTCGATGCGGATTAGTTGCTTTTAAAGCAAAGTATCTACAATAGTTTGGCGAAGGTAGAAGCCTGAAGGAACGCTTTATGCACTGATCATGATTAGATAAAGAATATTAGAAATGTAAGGATTAAGAATTTATCTAGCTTTATTACGGATTGCGTCATTTTGGTATCCAGACGTAATTCGGATTGATAAACAAGCGCTTTATGTAAATCGTAAAAAGCAATGAACGCAGACTTGAGCAAAAGCCAAATGCAAACAACCTACTGCAATTTTGATTTACCGAGACTAATCGCCGTCTCATTTGGATGCATCAGGTGTATGTTGTACAAACAAGCACAATCACTATGTTGAAATGCTAAACTATCATTGCGAATGAAACTAAGCTCTCGTATAGGTTAAACAACTGAAATTTTGGTGATGTTCTGGTCCACGAGCAAATTGATCTCAATCAACGTCCGGACAGCACACTTTGTAGCTCTAAAAGTTTTCAGACACGTGGCGAACTACGCGATAGACCATAAATAATATAATAGAGCTCTGTAACTTATTATACAAGTTAGAGTGGCGTGTCGCGCCATCAATTCGGTATGCCTGTTATCAATAATAGCCATTTCAATCATTTTAATTGTCGTAGTATTAATGTACACGTTAATTTCTACTAGAACAATGTATTCAACACAAGTTTCTCTGCGTTCACTATAATGGTTGTAATTCTCTGAAGTCAAAAATCAACTTTGCATCGATTGTCTATGTGTCGTTATCTCAGTCAACATCTTCATTTTTCTCAGCTTAATACCAGAGAATTTTCCGAGCTCGCGCAAAATCATTCCCATGTAAACCAGAAAGAATTAAGGCTCGCGCAAATTGCCGCCACGCCTCCGCTTGGCTAATCGAGGCGAGAATTTTTATTGCATTTTTATTGCTTACGGTGCCTCTAATAACCGCTGCCATTTATTCACAAATCAAAGCATTGTATACCCCCAACCGTATTATACATAAAACTGAAATTTCAAGTATAAAAAGAACTTCATTTAATTTATTTGATTTCCTTATAGTTCTACATTGCTCGTTTTAAAATACTCTAGATTATGTTTATTTTACGAAATGCTTCTGAAAGAATTCATATAGGAGCTCCTAATGAACTAAAATAAGGATAGCAAGGGGAACCGACAAGTGCTACATCAAAACCCCTATCGTCCTTCATTCGCAAATCACAGAACGCGCATGTATGTGCCCATTGCAAAAAGTATAACGAATGGAAGAAACGGAAAAAACCCAAACGCCACGAGAGACGCAGACACAACGAGCGGCTCTGTTATCGCGAGTCTCACGAGCAGGAGAGAGAAAGAGACTATATAATCAGAGCGAATGCCGCGGCTCGCGTCCATTGCACGTGCGTGCATATATATATATACGAGCGGCGTCGACGGCGGCGGCGACGGCGTCAAAGTCAGGGTCGTAGAAAATTGGCGCTCCGTATATCCACACTGCACGTGAGTCGCGAGATAGCGAGACTCGATCATCGTTATGCGTGTGTCGTTGACTACCGTGAATCTTTGCGATGTAGGAGGGCCTGATTGATAATGTTTATGTTCTCGGTCTGGCCTTTTTAGAGAAGCTTGTGTATACCTTGTGACGTTACACTATCACCGATACTTCTTCTGTCGTGGCCAAATGAATATAGAACTTTTGACGATATAATTTTATTTATAGTTTTACTTCTTTTGTAAAAATCAATCCAAAGATGAAAAGTAAGAATTTTTTGTTATCCGAGTACAAGTTCCTCATACTTATATAAGTATGAGAAAATTGGAACATCAGTTTAAAGGCATTTTCATTTTTCAAGAACGACGTAATTATTTCTGAGGTAAAAAGAGGCGTTAAGCAAAAAATAGACTATTAACGATGATAAGTTTTTTTTTACTCTACGTTTAAAATAAAAATGTAAATTTTATCAATGGCTTGATTCTTACTCTTCAAATTTCAAATGTTTTACGTGTTATGAAATAAATAAATAAATAATTGAGAAATGAGATCTTAACTGATCTACAGCTTTAAAGTGTTGATGCCTTTTTCACAAACAGGATCAAAACAAATTTAATTCCAATATCCATATACAATAAATTGCGAAAAATGAACTTTTCATTAGCTGGTCAAAACACGACAAAGGAAGTCTACAAAAGATTCTTATAGCGAATGGAAACAAATGACGAGTAAAAATTTTTATTGCCCCCACGATCCAAAGTCCGAGCAGATTTTTTCCTTTCCTATTACACGCCATGACGATCACATTAAATCTTGGCGTCAGATGACGAGTTACATCACGAAGCTTTTAAATTCATCATTCAACGATCATCGATAATCGCGTTACAATGTCGCTTCGGCATTCCTGCGCATAATTTTTTTTTCTAAACCCCACTTTTTAATTAGATCGTTTTTTCACTTTACACGTCAATCAAAAGGAGAGAAAAAAAGCCGCGAATCCTTCATAAATGCCAATGTCAATCGCCTAGAAAGTTCTACTTCTCGAAGCGTCTCTTTACTCTTGCAATGCGTATCATGCACTGAGGCTTTAGTTACGTTCCGAGAAAACTGGAGAATCGAATGTGAACCTTACTGAGACTTTTGTGTATAGAAGTGAAAAATAATGAATCAGCAACGCTCGATAGTTTTTTTCGTTGAGATCATTTAACTCGTGTTCTTGAGTTTATTTTTCTGTTTAGGAGTGGAAGCTTTTTCTACGCGTAAATGGTAAATGATTGGTTGGAGCAAATGATTTGTTAATCCATTATTTCCACTACAAGTCGATGACAAAAAAGATTTTTTAACACAAGAGTATATAAATTAGTCGAGCGTTAGTTTGGCTAGATTAAAAGTCTTGGACCAGACTTGAACCAGACTTTATCCAGATTGCCAATGTTGTTCCACACTAACTTTTTTCATCCTGGCGCCAATATGAGCTTACTACCAATCACGATAAAACATTTTCGTGTGTAAACTTTCCAAGTCACCGATAAAACTTGTGTCATAGTCATTATCACTGTACTGGCTGGCGAGCAAAGTGTAAGCTCCGCAGAAACTGATTGAAAAGAAATCGCAGCTGTAGGTGTTAGAACGTGCCGCATTATTGCGATATCCGCTCGCCGATTAATTGATAAAATTCATAGGAGACTTTGATAAGGAATGATAAAGCTATATTTTATCGAGGGGGCGGGAAATCGTGCGCTAATTGAGCGGCGGAAACTTCCAGTTCAGATTAAAAATCGCGGCTGAGTCCAGCGCGCGGCTATACGCTTTGAACTTTGGAAATGAGATCGGGTGGTATAATGCAAGATTATAAAAATAAACCCAAGGATCATTATCCAATCTGCGGATCCCACTACATCTATTTTTAGCGCGACGATAAAAGTTCGCATTATCGTATTGAAGGCGTCAATGCACCGCAAGGGAGGATGTGTACATTCTACTAATCATTAATGCTACGGTGTATGTACTGCTTCTTTTTTTTTACTCACGCCATGGGTTCAAGTGAATAAGGTTGTACCAAAATAGCGTTCAACAGTATAATGATACTCAATCGCCCCAGACTATCATCATATTTAATCATTAAATTGTTAAAAACTTATTTTGAACCACTTGTTTAGGTGCCATTTCAATCATCACAATTTTTTTGCTAGCTAGATAATTAAGAGATGTGCTGATCTTATTTTTACATATTTAAATGATGCTAAAATAGTAGCGATTAATTAGATCATTTCTATACGCTTTAATTAAATAAGCTGCTTATCATTAGTTAGTGCACAGCACTTTAGTTACAGACATAAATCTAATTTACCAAAAGCTGCATCATTTACAGTTGCGTGACAAGTATAAATCATGAGAGAGCATTAACCCGTTGAATGTTTAGTTGCTTTTAATGATCGATAACGTTAAATGCATTTGTCATAAAGTAAGACAGATTACTGATTTGTCGTAACCTAATGAACGAATGAATAAATATTTTGTGTAACAACAAATAAAGCACTGCGAATTCGTGCGCTTTAGAATTGCTCATCTCGTTACCTACATGTGTAATCCAAATTTTCGAAAAAAACATGTAGCGATCCGAGTAATTTACTTTACATAAGTCTTAAATTATTATCTTTGACATGAACAATAAGGAATAGGTAATCTCAATTTCCGTATATTATTGCTTTTGTCATTGGTCCGAAATGGGATGCGAAGTTTCGTTACAATGCCAGGCTGTACTCGATATTTACTAAAATGCATACTCATGAAAAGAGCAGAATAAACAAAACATTAGTTCACATTTTCGTATAGCTAATTATTTTTACTAATTATTATAGCTCATCAAGCAGTTTTTTTTTCCAAACTTTTCTAAAGCTCATGAAAACCACGTCTCCGAATGTTCCCGCTCATAGCGAATTCATTCAGCCTTTCCCGGACATGCGCTCTCATCGTAAGGGTGCGTCTACATCAACCACCTTTTCAAACATGCTCTACACAAACAACTCGACAACCGACATACGACATTAATTCTACATTAATTCATTTCCATTTCAGCTATAATCCTCGCTGTGTCAGAACCCCCGTAGTCCGACACCAAATGCGCTGTGCAACGCTGGTCGCATGCACACCCACTACATTCGCACGCTTCACGCACAGCTGAACTCGCGGGAACTTTATCTCGGCCAGTCGTGATAATCGTCCCGCTCGTGCGTACGGAAGACTTTGTATTTCGTCCAAAAAGCACGTGTACCCGCCTCTCCACGCACACTCGTCTTTCCAAACACCCACAGGCGAAAAGAAGTTCATGTGTACGTCTCGGTATACCTCATCGATTTGCCAGGATCGCGAACGACTATCCAGGCTGCCAGCTATTATGGAACACGTCTGCGAACGTAGCGAAAACGTTTTGCAAGAGACTAGACTTGGTCAAGTGGTGTTTTATTGGTGACACGACTGTCAATTCGTTGTTGACAAACAATCGCATCTAGTGCTGTTGCATGATGTATAAACTACTTTTATATACAGTCACTACGTGAGCAAACTAATAGAATTGTTTGTAGATTGGAAGAAAGCAGTGTCAGTTTGTGGAGCGAACGTTTTTAAATTGTTGATTCATGGGTGAAGGAGCTGAAGAAATGCAATTACTGAACTCATTGTTTACGTATGATGGCATCGATCGGCGCTGTGACATCGATAGCCAAAGAAGCGTATTTACGTAGGGTGGAGAACGTAAGTAAAACGCTTTCCTTTCGGGTAAATAAAAAATCAAGCCTCGATTATTGTACACACACACATTCTTCATGAATTAATCGGGAGCGAATGTAGTCATTAATAGGAGAAACGACCTCCGGAGCTCAATTCACGTCTCGCGGTAGCCGCGTTATTCTGGAAAGCACCGGAACTAAGCACATCCATGAAGTATCTAAATGATCCGTTGATCCGCCAATTGGCTTAACAACATTTTATGTTGCTGTTTATTTTACGCGATCTAAATTTCATTCTGATTGTTTTTTGATTCCCAATATGCCGTTAACAGGGATAACTTAAACACTTTAAGAATGAATTTTCAACGATTGCCTTATCCAGTAAATATTGTCTTCTAAAAGAAGAACCACACTGTAAATCCAAATGTGTAAAAGTACACGATTTTCTAGCTCTTTTAGATGACAATAATTAACTAAATGAGCGATGCCGGCTAGACATCGGTTACCTTTTTGGGTACTTTTTTTCTAATGACGTTTCGGACTTCTTTCGACTTCATTCCAACGAAACTTTATTACATCGATTTTTTCAACTTTATATAGTTTTGATTGCAAGCTCACCTTATACGCAAATCTTCCCACCCACAAACGACACGTCCAGATCCGAATCTTCCCAAAAATCAAGTGCGTGCGATTACCTTAATCGGCATATACATGTCATTCGTATAAATTTCGCCTCTCGCAAAGCGCACAATCTCATCGTTTTACAGCCATTCGATCTCGCGATGAAGCGCAGAGTCCTCAGTTTTCAATTCGATCGCGACAGAGACGTACATCGCACCACGAGGATGCAAGGAAAAAATCCGTGGTGTTCGGCACGGCTATAGACGGTCTCTAGTCGCAGCCTCTCTGCACACATCCACATCCCTCTCTTCCTTCACACAGACAGACTGCAGACAGACACACGCACACTAAGCTAGACGCGCGTGTATCCCTACTCCCGCGTAAGGCGGCGAGCTTTTACAGCGGATCGCGGAGTAGGCGGTGCCTCGCTCACTCGCACTCGTATATAAAAGACAAGGAGCCGGTCGCACGCGCAATCTGATTAACACACGAGACCTAAGAGAGTAGGACACGAGCGTCACACATCTTCCGCGCGCGGATCTCAATAAACATACAGTTCCCACCATCCCTGTTCATCCCTTTTCTTTTCACGTGTTTGTTTTTATAAGCATACGCGTAGCATCCCTCGATCCTCGGTTCGTCATAACGATATAAAGTATCGCGTCGAGCATACGCGAGGTCGTATAGAGACATTATCGCGGTGGACACGCGTAGTGCGAAAAGAGCCTTTGAACTCCAAAGAAAAAAAAAAAAGGGAAAAAGAAACGAAAAAAGAGGCCGGTGGTGTGCAACGAAAGACTCAGCCGCTAGTACATAAGGTTGCGAGAGTCAGCCGACAGTTGGCGCTCGAGACCTCGGACCTCGCGCGGGTTTTACGTAGCCCACAGTGTCAGCGCACCGCTTTCAGTTCCAAAACGGACAGCGCACCGGAGAGACACGAGCCGATAAGGACGGTCTCCACCGCGGCACCGCAGTCACACAAGACAGAGACAGAGCTGATACATCGGCTGCAGCGTGTCAACAACAGTACCACGTGCTCACATACCGGCATATCGGCCCTTTAAACTTACAACGAGAGGACACATCGTGTGGGTGGTCATATAGAGGCAGAATGTCGTCCTCGCAGAACAGGAGGCAGATCATGCAGCCATGGCCTCTGTGTCTTGTGTCGTTCGGCAAGACCAAGGTAAGATTGTAATGTCTCGTTGCATCCTTTATCGAGTGATTGCGCTCGTGTGTGTGTGTGTAAAGATAGCGAGCATCGACTAGTTGCGTGATGGTAGCACACTATTTAATCCTTTATTTAAGACTTTTAGAATTATTTAATTTTTATAAATCCCTTGCTCCAGTGTTCACGATTTTTTAACGTTCAAAAACGATCGGTTGTCAATCGGTGGAACTGTATAGTCGGGTCTCCGGAGCTGTAAATCATTTTGGAAGAATCCATCGGCAGGATAACGCGTCCATCCACACGTGACCCCGAAAATTAGTGCACTACCACCACTCGCACTCGTTGTCGAAATCCTCATGCCCATCTCCATCGATCTCTCATATTACCATCAGCCACAGCAGCATAACTATGTAACTATACGACAGGAAAGGACGACGAATAACCGACGATCGCCGACGCATATATATCCGCAGCGGCTGCCTATATGTGCATCGGCAGCAGTCGCTAATGGAGAAAGAGCGCAGCTCTTTCTCCTGGTGCCGTATATACGATGTATATATACAGTCAAGTGTCTGGGTGGACGTGTAGGAGAGCCCCCGCGGTTTCTGGAAAGTTCCACGCGCCGCTGCAACTCGCACGCACCGACTCTTCTCCTATACTCGCTTGTCTTGCTCGACCATAATACTTTCTCCGGGACATCCCTCTTTTTTTTTCGTATAACGCGATGATCCCTTTGGCGCTTTTTTCAGGAAACGTGGAAATTTTGTCACCGAGCCATATGTTCCTGCGCTGATGGTTCTATATTATATATACCGTTAATTTGTTTGCACACGGTGATGGAGCGTATATTTATCAATACGGGAGGAAAAATTATACGCGTCGGTCGTGTCGCATCCACGCGCTGACTTACTTCCTTGTTCTTACGGTAGGAACAATAAATCGCATTGTTGCTACAATACAGCCTTGAATATTATTCGGTATAGCTTCCTAATTCGCGAATTCCCAAGCTATTTCGAGTGTCATTTTTAAAAATTACAATCGATTTTATTTATCCGATATATTCCAAAAGATCGCGATGAATTTATATTAGCTGCAATGGCAATATAACGTTGTGGGTTTTATATTTGCAGTTTGCAGAACACGAGTGTGCATACGTGTATCGCGGGTACTTTAATATCAAGCAATCAATTGCCTTTCGAAACGACGCTGATGCATATACATATATAGATATGTCCACCTTATGTTCTTCTACGAAATAATCAGAAAATTACTCTTCCCTTTCAATCTCCACTTGATCTTATTAACGATCAAGCACGCGATTCAGTCTCTTTTTACCGCGATCCGTCTGTAAAAGTCAGCGCGCACCCAAAAAAAAAATAACAAAACCGTAACCACCTTTGTGTGCTTGCACACACAAAGAGTGCATTGATTTTGATTTGAGTAAGACACCGAGAGAGGTACAAATAAAGGCAATATACCGGCTAAACGGGTTTGCTCGGATTCAACGAAAACTTATAACGGCCGATGAATGGAAAATTTTAATGCCACACTCGCGTCTCTGTGCGAGTATGTGTGTCCGGGAAATTTCCACGGTTGCAGTCGTGTGTCCGTACATCGATGCATCTTCCGCGCACGTCTAGACGCGCCTCAGCAGATGAGAGAAGAAAGACAGAGAAAAGGAGAGTGAGAGGGGAAGAAAAAGACGAAGGGACGACGCGAACTCGTTTCGTTGTGCCGACTTTCTTTCGGTCGCAGCGTACAGTCGCGGCTTCTTTTGCACCCGCGAATTTTGACCGAATTCAGAGTTACCGCCTCCACGATTTTTTTGTCGGGCTTGTGTCATTGTTTGGACTGACGATCGAAAATAGCCCAACTAATTAATGCATAACACCGTTTTTTTTAATCTCGTAATTACATGAATAAATCAGCTGTAGCGAGAGCGTATTCATAGCCAATGAATCATTTTCGTAATTGTCGGCGCGGTAGATAAAGTACACCACGAAAACACTGGTATAATTTAATTTGAATATCAAAATATAGATAAGAAAACTAATTATAGCGCAGTGTATTATCGAATCGTATATGATGTAGGACTATCACCTCGATGGCGGGTCCAATCTATACATCTCTTGGATTCTCGCGCGTAGATGTCGCAACGCCTAACGCATCGCAACAAACAAAAAACCAGCGGAAAATCTATTTATAGGATCTTTCTTTCTTTTTCGGCTCTGCTACTATTGCGCAATATACCCCCGTATTCCGGAAGTAAACAAACGAAATGTCCCAACGATATAACGAGTGTAATCGCTCGAGTGCGAAAAAATTCCAATGTCAAAGAGAGCGATAACGGAATCGGCAAACAATCGGGCGAGAAAGTCGTTTTAAACGACGTCGACGACGATGACGAAATGCAAATTTCACGCGCGGATCGCGTTCTCTCGCGTGCTCACGCTGACAGTTGGTTATACATATGTATAGGTAGACGAGACGTGTATCCACGTGGTCGTGGAGCCGCGAGCACGTGGTCTAAGCCGCGTGTGTATAATACCCTCGCCTCCTCGTCCCCTGCACGCGTGCAGCTGGAGATTTTAACGTGACGACATGAATATCTGCATGCAGGCGAAGAATCTATAGTTTGGCTAAATATCACACGATTTGCACGAATACAAAACGAATACAGCGATCTGTCTTCTCGACGCAGCGCCGGGCTTTTTTTTTCCCGCGACGAGTTCCTCGCGTTCGCCACCAGATTTCGACAGACGTGCGCGTCGTCGCACATTTCCATCGTTTTTTCCGCCGTGTGTTTGCGTACACACAGACACACACGCGACGTGCGCGACGCAGATAAGCACGGTCGATAATATCGCGTTCCAACAACTATTCGAGCTCTTTCTGGACAATATATATTTACGAAATACGATGCTCGCGCCGATGATTAGGGAAGAGCTATATATACGGAAAATTCGTGTGTGTCAAGACGATGACGCGGCGTGTGCCAATGTTTGCCCGGTCTCTGGTGATTAGCCACCCAGACTCTGACTGACATAACGCGTAATGTTTGCGCTCTTTTGTTATCGCTTCCCTGTGTAATTTCGCGATTCTTCGCAGCGGAAATTCATACGATTTATAACGCAGCTCTCTCTTCTCTGATTATTACCAATGTGTATATATTCACAGATGTAATGGATGCAGCGCTAATGTATAATATGCCTCGACGCCGATGTGTCTGCCTCGCCGGTACGTCTTATGCATTATTCGCAATATTTGTATCGAGGCATGCAATCGTCTTCTAGAAGAAGCCACAGTCTGTTTTGTTTGCAAGCTTCGACGCCTCTTTTGCAGCGTTTCGCTACGTTTTTGTATAGACCTTATGATTTTGAGATTATATTAGGATGAATGGCCAGCATGTTAGATTCGCACCTTCCACATATATGTATATATAATATATGCACTCGGAGGAATGTTTCGTTTGTATATCTATATTAAGATGATTTCAGTACATGTAGATTAGCGACACTTTTCCATTGGACGCAGCTATAAACGGTCCGCCAAGTCATGGAATACCTTTTTGGCCGCATCGCCGCACGTGTGTTTTTACTCGGCGCCACACGAGAGAATCAAAAACAAAAAAGAAGAAGAAAACACGGCAATGCGAGCTCGAAGACCGTGAAAATGTTCGCCCGTCATTCTTTTCTTTTCCTCTTTAACCGATGGTACCCGCTTTTAACTCGCGCTATTTCGAGCCGCTTTCAGCCTCTTACAGGAGCCGTTCCATGTGACGAGCCGCCGCTAAATTTGGAGATTTCGGTGGACTTTGTGCGAGAAGCCTCATTTCTTTATTCGCACGAGTTGTTTTGCTTTTATTTTTGGGAGTTCCGCGCTATGGTATACGTCACGGATTGTACACGTCAGCGGTAACCTGTTTCGCGCGGACGCTTTTTTAAATGTATACCGATCGAACGAAAATATAATGGTATTATATACATATATATACGTATATATACGAAGTAACAGCAAATCAATTTTAATCCTTTCACTCGTCATATCGGATGTTAATTTTTTGAAAATTAAAAAGCTCAGTAAACAAACTTATCTCAATGCAAAAAAGAAAAAAAAAACTATTCGCGATCGAAATGAAAAACAGAGTTCAACGTACGACCCGCAGTGGAAAATCACCGAGAGATCGAACGCGCGGAATCGGCACCTCTTTATACACAACACAAATTGCAAAGAATGCACGTCAAATGCATTTCGTACAGGCCGAGAGAGTCGGGCGCCACAGGTTGTATGGGTTATATATATATGTACATATATATAAATTCGAGAACACGGTTTAAATTTAGACACCGCATATGAAATTGCGCGAGACTCTTGCAATATATATATAAGACACGTGCGCATGTGCGGTGGACGACTTTTATCTTTCACTCGCGCCGCGCGCACGCGAGCAAAGTGATAATGTATTTCGTCATGCGTATATGTACATACCTGGTGAGTTCCGCGTCGCGTTAAATTTTCATTCGATAACTATCTGAGATAGTACAAACTTGCAAATAAATGTACGTTTTCTTCGTTCATGATAAATTGCGATGATAATTGTAAAATTAGTTTCTCGACATAGCGAATTTATAAATTTGGCAAATGAATATTGTGTTACAATGAGCATGTGCAAAATCAAAATAATATTAATTTTGGAAAATTTTTAGACTTTTATGCGCGACATGGAATACCTGGTATATACACTTCCGAAGAAGGTAATAAAAAGTCGGCAACGTGTAAATTACTCGGCGAGCAATCGATTGATTATATGCGTGTATATATTAAACGAAGAAAATTATCTATTTACCCTACATGACCGTACGCATCACTTTCTTTATAAATATTAATCACATGTGAGCGATGATTTTCGCATAATAGATCCAATCGAAATCGATACGTTACAGATTTTTTGCACGTGGAAACAAAGTGTTGAGCGATGTTACAATAAAAGATATAAATAGTTCTTTTTTATTTCTGCAAATACACAAAGTGAGCGTCTATATAACACAATCAAATCGCGGATAAAATGCTAATCCCTCGACTGTCGCTTCCTCATAATTCAATCGTGCGTTACGCATAAATTGGCATAATAATGTGTTCCGCTAAAAAAATCTTATCGGCGACGTTTCGCCTGCGGGTCTGCCGCGAAAACCGCGCAGGCATATAGAGAGAAAAGTAAGCAATATTCGCACAGTGTGTGGATGCTGTCGTAGCGTCAGGCGCAAACGATGCAACGCCCGCTTGGATGTCTAATCGACTTACGTCGATGTGTGGAGTGTTGCCTGTGTAGCTGGGGGGGCCTGATTATTGATAATTGTGCCATCGCTACAGTTTTTTGCTGCTTTATGATTGTTGATGAAAGGCGCCACAGTTTATTTTGGAGGTTTTTAGGAGTTTCTGGGTCAGGGT
Source organism: Megastigmus dorsalis (assembly GCA_900490025.1). NCBI lineage: Eukaryota > Metazoa > Arthropoda > Insecta > Hymenoptera > Megastigmidae > Megastigmus > Megastigmus dorsalis. The sequence goes on from UELU01143225.1 coordinate 48,969, forward strand.
CGCGCTAATCTGATGATGCTGACAAAACATTGATTGCCGATTTCGAAATTATGTTTTTTTGAATAAATTTAGGATAATGACTTTGATAATTTGACTTTGGTTATGAACGTGCGCTTAAAAATCTAATAGTATTTTTAAACTGAGGAAAAAAAACATTTCTTGATATACATTAAAAATTTTCTACGACTGTACATCTGAACATTTTTAAATTTACTTGGAAAATATTAATACGAGGCGTTTCACGTGAACTCGAAAATATAAAATATAAAATTCAGCAGTATTTTTCCTTGGGAAGATGATTAATTACTACATTGATTAACAAATCGTCGTAAATGTACAATTTTAATTATTATAAATTTTTCCACGACGGAAGATATACCGGTGGAATCAAACTTGAACCTAATAATTCTAATTTTATATCAGACGACAAGCGTCGAGATGAACAATTTAGTTAAATTACGACGACAATTCAATGGCCAACGAATTAAGATTGTTCCGTTCATGAAAATTAGCGATAAAACTAACGAGGCCAATGTTTTTTTTCTCAACATAGGAAACGCGTGCCGCACACATGGAAAAATAAAATGAAAAAGAAAAATGTGTATTCTTAGTCCAATATCTAATTTTCACGTCGTTACGGAGATACTTTATGACTTTTTGCAGGGACTCGCCGTGTCTGTACTAATCTCGAGTGAACTAATGATGTTTTCGATGGGAGGACAATAAAATTCTCTTTAAAATATCAAAATCTACGATATATTCCATAATTGCTTTTGGAGAGTTGCTGATAAATTCTCTCTCGGATTTCTTCAATGAAACGCTGATAAATTAACGATATCGGTTGTATTATTGAAATTTAGCAAGATTTTTTTCGTCTACGATCGATTATTTAGCAACCGATTTTCTCGCCAAGAGACTTTCTCGATGTCCAAGGGGATCATTAGTATAACTTCGAGCGTAAACAAATAGACGCGCGTGCACATTCACGTGATAGCGAAACTTCTTTTCGTCGTCTAGTACAAAGAACTGATGACTTGATTCTGTGAAACTTTCATTGATAATTTCGTCGAGTGCGGTACAATCCGTAATTTTCCCGCTTTTCAAACAACAGTTTAAACATATTCAGCTCGTCATGTTTAATAGCCGCAGAATTTAGCTTAAAATCTGCATATCCGAAACTCAGATGCCACACTCGCGCAAACCCATGCAGGTATCGGCAATAAAAAGTATCTATTTTTAACGAAAAATAAAAAGCTATACATCACGCGAGAAAAGAGAAGGAAAAAATGAGAGTACGGCATGTGACACAGGGCACGGATCTTCTGGAAAAGCCGGCAATGACTCGTATATCCATGATTTTTCTCTCTCGCACAGCATAAGAGCTGCCACAAACACACGCATACACACAGAGAGTGACACACAGAGACGCACGATCGGTTCAAAAAGGTTATCAGCTCGTACACACGCCAGGGATAAAAGTTCATCATCTAATGCGCGTATAACATACGCGAGAAAGAGCGAAATATATCCTCTCCTCTCTCTGTTCTTATTGGCTCCGGAGGCGTTCGATCGCCCCAACAGAGCGCAGAACTGATAAATCCCGCTCGTATAAATAGTCCAACTTTTGGCTTTTATCTCCTTAAAACGTCTCTCTGTGGCTTCTCGGACGCTATTGTTACAACGAGCGCTGGACAGCGAGCAGGATATATACATTATATCTCGATAGCTTCTAGTTTTTTCACTCCTCGGGTGGCGCTCGAAAGTGGTGTTTTCGAGGGTTGACGCGTGTGCTTCGATTTTTTGAGCGGTAGGTCCTTTTCATCTTACTTTCTTTTCTTGGTTTCGTGCTACACGATACAGTTTTTGTTCGGTGATGTCTAGATAGAGATTTTCAGCGGATTCTTTTCTATCAAGGTTTTTTTTAAGAAGTTACTTCATTCCTTTTTCATAAATTCACAGTTTATTAGAAACTTATATAATGAGACCACCTATCGAGCACATCAAAGCTCCATAAAATTATTTAATTTGCATGCCAGCTCGCATCGCGCACTGTAACCGCGAGACCAGAAAATAAAAAAAATGGCGGAGTATACATATTTCATGCTCTTAAAGTACAAGCATCGTTATAATTCTACTAAAAAGTTATTGTTTCTATATTTTTTTTTTTTATATTCATTTTCAGTATCGTTTATAGCATCCTTCGTATATACGCAGAAAAAAATCATCGCCTTCGAGCATCTAGTTTTTGATCGGAATCGTAATTTTACAAAAATCAAGCTATATTTCTGCTGCTGCATCCGTTTGAAAAATCACCGCAATCACCATACGAATCGCGAAAAGAGTGCGTCTGAAAAAAAAATCTCGCAACTCGCGGCTTGTTTACTCGGTTTCCCTTTTGCTCGACATATATAAGCAATACATTATAAGTAGTACGTCACAGCATTATCGCGCCTCATCGTCCAGTAAGTACCGGTACGGTCCAGCAATCTTCGCGCGAGATTATATTGCCGACGTGAAGCGAAACACGCGGCGCAGATATGAGATAGCGAACGGAGAAGAAAGAAGAAGACCACCAACCCTATCCGGAAAACGGGTCGTGAACTCATTTGCACACACATCTTATCGACGCACACTCGCGCAAACATCTTCGATCGAACTCAACTGAAAAAAAAAATAGCTCGAGAGCAAAAATTCTGTCGATGCGCGTGAACATGGCGGATGAACCAATGTTTTCGAAAAATTTTCTTCGAATTCGGTGATTTCGCGGTAATCTAATGTGCACAGATTCAACAAAACCAAATCTCTCGCTTCTCCATTAGGTTTCTACAACTATTATCACGTGACTTTGGGTCTGGTGTTATCTCGTCGAGGACAATTATGAAAATCTTGTGCACGCATCATCGGGAACGGCAAAACCATCGGGAAACAAATATACACACGAGTAAACAGTAGTTCGTCTTTACACTACAACTGACTGTCTTGGATTATTTATTCTATCGTTCAGTGCATCTTTATAGGTTTTTACTTCTAAGTAGTATATGTATAATACACTGCATCGCGGCATAAATCATATGCTAGCACATAATCTGCGTCATTACTCGTTGTACGAATTCGACATTGAATGATTTTTATCGTTTCTCACCAGCGGAAAAGGATCCGAAGCTCACAACGTTTTTTTTTTCAGTGCACACTTTGTTCCTGCTGTATACTGTAAATCTGAAGGAGAGTAGATATTTTATCTCACATAGCCCTTCACATTTAAAGCGCGTTATTTCGTTTAACCAATATTGTACTTGGCAAACTCCATATTCACAACAAATCGTCACTCTCACATAAGCATGATTGATTCACGGTACTGCATATTTCTGAATGTCGGATCCAATATAGATCCAATACTTGTTAAACCTCGCATCCCGATCACAGTACTCAAGCAACAAAAAAAAAAACACCCTGAACCTAATGTTTTCAGGAGCGGGCCATACTGCCAAAGTACTACACGAGGGTGCCGTCTATCGCGCGCTCCACGACGGCGAGCACGACATTGGCACAGGACTGCGCATCGAACGCGACCCTCCTGACAAACGTCAGCCCGTTCAACAGCCAAGTCGCCCTAATATCGGACAGCAAGAAGTGTTCGGCCAAGACTGGACCAAGATCCAACCAGGACGACGAAGCCTGCGCAATAACGATAGAATCGCTCGAGCAGCAGAATCGCCGCCAACAACAGCAGCAACAGCAACAGCAGCAGGAGAAGGAACGGGCGATCGAGCAGTTGCAGCAGCAGCAACACTATTATGCCGAGAATCTGCGTAACAATCATCACAGGTCACTGAACGGCTCGCAGATCTACGACCCGCTGCGCAAGGACCGCGAGGCAGATTACAAACAGCTCGACCCGCTATTGAGGAGGGACGAAGCCGCCGCTTACAACGACACCGGCATACTCATGGAGTCGCAGGAGTTCAAGAAGCCCGTCGCCCAGTTCGTCAAGGAGCCGAGGATCATGCGCAGAAAGTTCTATGCGACACAGGTGAGCTACTTGCAGGTTTATTTTCTTTTTTTTTTTTGCGTTCGGAAATGAACCGATGACACGAACTTTCGTTTGGATATCATCCGATTGGGTAAATTGCCTGTTAAAAATTGTTGCACTACTTTTAATGTACAGTGACAGAAGGGCTTAAAGCAAACTAACGAACAAACTCAAAAGTAATGCAGATTTAATGTATCTGAAAAATAAATTTACTGAAAATTAATGTATATGTACATTAAAATGTTTGTACACGTTATATATAAAATTTTACGTATCTAAAAATAAACGTACTCCTTTTGATTTTCATGTAAATTTGCATGAAATTTACTGTAAATCTGCATTACTATTAAGTTTTTACGTTAAAATCTGTACATTATTATAGAAACATTTTCGTTACGGGTACATAAAATTTAATGTATATATCAATTTAACTTAAATCTGCATTAAATTTAAGTTTTTCTCTTAGCAGTATAATATAATTTTAATTTTAGTAGTCGTTAAAATTACCCAAAGTATTGGAAGAGATAACGCTATGGATATTAAATACCACTGATCTCACATCTTAATGATTAATGCAGTTAAGTATCAATTAGTGGTGTATGTAAACGGTTCGCTTAATACCCGTGCATTTGAATGAATTATACTATTTTGCGCTTTCATTATTTATCTATTAATAATAATTATGTAGCTGCAATTTACACTAAATAACTTAATCTCCACTTCTATTTTTACATCAAACTTGTACCACTATTACTCATTGACGGAAAATCCTGTGCTCCACACAGCGTACAGGCGTCACTTATTTTTTCGACTACTCAAAAATTAAAAGAAAAAAAAAAACAGAAATATGTTATATCACTTGGTCACCCAGGTAAAGCGAGAGCGAGGAAAAAAGTAAAGCAGCCCAATATACATGTACTGCTGCAGTAACAATGCACAAAGGATTTATAATGTGTATCGCGAAAAATCAGCGCCGGTCACTGCAGCCAGCGCGAACACACTCGCGTTTCCTCGTTTCTAAAAAGACAATAGAAGCTAATGGCCGGTATATCATTGAACTAGTTATATGTCGGGTCTCGCGGTTCCTAACGCGTTCAAGGATCGACATTGGACGTAGGAGCCGCCGCCGCCGTCGCGTTTCACGTGCACCGCGGCTGCTATATGCGCGATATGGAATATGACAACAAACGCGCAAATCTCGGTATATACGCTGGGGTTGTGCGTACTGTAAATAATTATTATTCTACGGAGATAACGGATTGTGTATCGAGAAAAACAGTAATTCGGCTATATAATTAAGTCGGCGGATTATCACGTTCTCGGAATTTTTCGGACAAATGATCGGGATATTCCCGCCGCTCTTTTTTCTATTAGAAACATTAATTTCCATTTTTAAACGCTCTTTTACTACATTCACGATAATTGGCTTATTTATTGCTTTTATGATTATTAAAGAAAAGTTACGCAACCCGGAGTGTATCGCGCAGCTTGGAAGTAGCAATGTACAATTATATAGTACGGATAGTAATAGTAAAAAAAAAAAACACTTGTGAAACATCCATGTAGACATTCTCTCGGCTATTTAGAATTTTCAAAATAAGAAAAAAAATCGAAGAGTAAACAACGTTCGCTTGATAATATCACCTCCGTCGATCGGGCGAGTAGTCAGTGACTTATACACTGTATGTATATATAAGCTGAGGAAAAATTAAAAAATTACACACGCGGATTACAACCCGTTAAAAAGCCATTACAAGACAGCGTAGATTAGGCGAGGTGACGACACAATGCGTGACTTCCTGATGAAAATGTCTCGCATACACTTTCGACAATCGTCGCGCGGCATGTGTCCGATGAGATATACACGCATCACAGCTGTGGCCGAAATCCATAGCCGAGCCCCGACACACAACAATAATTCAAGGCTCTTTTACAATCGCAGTTATAAATTTATTAGTGTATATGGGGGGGGAGGGGGGGGGGACCGAAAAATCTGATCGAGAAAAATAATGCTGCGCGTACAAAGTGTATCGACACGTGGCTACTTATATACGAGTTTATTTACACTTCTCGCGGGGACCGCGGCGATAAATAATTCATAAAAACGCGCGCGCCGCGGATAATCGAATCGGTGCACTTAAATATACACACGCTCGCAATTATTTTCGCGTTAAACAACTGTCGGCGCGTCGAGAGAATCTGGAAAATTGCGTGTGTGCGGATAGTGACGGACGCATCCGGAACAACGAGTAGAGCGCGGAGGTCGCGATTCTCGCTGTCAACATCCGGTTCGGTGCGAGCCGCGAGACTTATAATATATATATCGGTCGGTTATATACCGACTGCAACGTTTTTTTTTTTTTCGGCGCAACCGAAACTGTGCTTGGATTCGTCCGGACGTTTAATTGTCCGCGACATAAGTCGTTCCGTACTACGCACATACCAACGCCAATTCCGCAATTATAACTTATTTTTGCTCGAGTTGTTATTTTTTTAATTTCATTACCGTTTCCGCGAAGGCTGAACAAATAGTATACGCTGGCTGCTCTAAAATTAATCCATTTGTAATTTTATTTAAATAGCGCTTTAACGACTGCGTTATGTTAGAAATGCACTTTTACGGTTAATTTTAACGATTGCTGAATCGGGTAAAATTTGATTAACAAAAAAGGGAAATGATTATTCATGAAAAAATTACGTAAAAGTATGGGCGGTGTGTATGAAGCCGCGGCGGCAGCGGCAGCGCATCAGTAGAACAGACGCGTGTCTGATCGGCCGCGAAGATCCCACCTCGCTTTTATAAACCTCCTGATGCGCGCATTATGTGTACGTACTTTATCTCGCGAGCATTTCGACATCGAAAATAAAGAAAAAAAATTCCACCTCACCTCGTTTCAATTTCTAACAATATATATATGCGCGCGCGCGCAACATTCCAGATTCGCGGTGCGCGTAAGAAAAAAAAAAAAGAATAAATTGCGCGCATCACCGCGACGCATAAGTTGCGCAATAGACTGCGGAGAGGATCGCGTAACCACTACCGAACGATGAATTCGCCAAAATAAGCCATTCGACAGTTTATGCCTTTGGCTCGTACGCCGATAAGATGTACAGGAGAGCCGTCATTTTTTCAATTAACTCGGAGCGACAGCTGCTGCTTATATATACATATACACCAGCAACAAAAGAGAAACTAGAATTATATAGTGTTTGTTTAAACCAGCATAATTCCCTGTTCGATATATATATATGATGTATAACTTATTATTCGGACAATCCAAATCACATAAATTGGGGGCGTGCAAACGAAATGTGTTTATTATTCTCTAACAAGGAAAGTAACTTGACTCACATAGATAAGCCAAGTGAAAAAGGGACGCAAATAAGATGCGAGGCGCAAAAATATCTTTGCATAATTATATTTAAATTATAACGCCAAGAGAGAGAGAGTGAGAGTGTGTGCGTATCTCGGTGTCGAGCGTGCGTAATTGCATTATTCGATAATGATGGATTTTGCAAAGTGGAAAAGTACCAACTCGAGCGGGTATATATGTACATATCACGGTCGGCGGAGGCGCAAGGTTGACGCACCGCGACGATGCGCGACATATTCTATGCGTTTCGTGGAGTGTATCTTAAATGCCGGCGCTGAAACACGCTCGGTCACAATAATATAAACTGGAGCGTTTTGATCAAGCGCGACGGTTGCGACTGCGACGGTGTTCAGAGATCTTATCTGAACTTTTAGTCTTTTGCAGGATTCACGGGTGAAACACTGATGCGAGAGTTTATAGACGTGTCTTGAGGTAAAATTATGCGACAATTGCTTTTAAGTGACACGAAGGTTTTAGGGACTTTTTGGTGGTCGTCGACCTCTAAAGCCTTGCTACTAAAGATGTGGTATACGCTTAATCAAAATTACCGTTCATGAATATTTCGCTTCAAGTCCCTTATAATTTTCTTCTGTACTAATGTTGATTAATTGAGTAAAATCATGATTTAAGTATTCGTGCACGAATACAGCGGACGAGGTACAAAAGATGAATAATTTCGGATCTGCACGAAATATTCAATTAAAAGAAGCGTCTCATCTGTACAAGTAACGATACGATTAGCGATTAACCAGGAAGCGTCGCATCTTGCGCTCAAATTATCTCAGGGCCGCGCAATCCGCACTGTCTTATATACGACTCCTCGCGACTTTTGTCAAAAAGCACCTGTTGGCAGCAACAGGTGGCACGCATCACGCGGACGAAAAGTTGTGGCATTGTAATACCGCCGATCAATGCGATATCAAGAGAGGATCTGAATAGAGAAAAGCGCGTGACACACGTTTTCTTTTTTTTTTTCTTCCGGGCGAAAAGCTCGCAAGCGATGACGCAAATTTTACAAAAAGAAACTATTGTCGCCGAGCGCGATGCATCCAACCGAATGATTTATAATAATTACAAAAATTCCCCTCTTCACTTGCGAGAGCGGCTGCTAAACAAATACAAAAAAAAAAGATCTTCAAGATAGTGCAGAATTATCCAATATTCTCTGCAGTTTCTCCGTCTCTCAACTTCCTAAAATGAGAAAAGTAGCGCAGAATTCCAACCGCTCGTGCTTATCTTTTCCCGCAGACGCCAATATTAAACGTACAAACTGCCCCGATAAAGATGTGTGCGGGGAGAAACACGAGACACACGTGTGTGTGTGTATAGACAAGAGTCGCGATTTGGTCAGTCAGCAGTCGTCGGGTTGGCACCTCTTCGTATAAGAACTATATATATAATAACTCTCCTGCCGTGTAAGCATCGAGATAACGCGCTTGTACGCGTAAACAAACAGCGAAAATTTGCTCCGATTTCTATATGCTCCTTACGCATCGCAAGTGGGTTAGCTGCAGTATATACGGTGACTAATATGGAGACGAGTCGAACAATGATTTTGTTGAAAGTGACGATAGTGATCGCGAAGCTCCTGCTGCTACTTCACAATCAAGTAAGGTAAAACGTTTAACCGAACATAAAAAGACATTTCCTTCCGTGCGCGCGAATATACTTATAATGTATATACGTCAACAAAAACAATGGAGTGAGGTACGTCACGTGCGGATCCCGAAGCTAAGGAGAATACAGTAAATACTCGATGATTCCAGAATCGATGCCCGCGTATTAAAAACGTATATAATAGAAAGAGGAAGAAAGGGTTGGGAGCCGCGAAAACATGACGTCGCAGCGACGACGACGCGAGGGGAAAAGAAGAAGAAGAAGAAGAAGAAGCATAATAATCTCCCGACGCAAAGTGTATCCTCGACACACACGCACACACGCGCACGTACACATATACACGCGCACGAGAGGCAAAGACAGTTGGTTGCACATAAAGCATACCGAGCGCACACGCGAGGATCGCGCGGCGGGCTATAAAGGAGAGAGACAGAGAGAGAGAGAGAGAGAGAGAGAGAGAGAGAGAGGCAGAAAGAGAGAAGAGGTAGGGATCGGTCGAGCTGCAGAGCGCGTAGAGGGAGACATTTCCTCGCGGTGGAGGCTTCCTCTATATAAGAGAAGTCGACCAAGGGGTCCACGGAGAGACTCGCGTACCCGACGCAAAAGCACAAACCAGCAGCAACAGTAGCAGCAGAGAAACCGCGCGCGCGAGCGGTCCGCGCACCTATAGATACACGCGCAACTTTTCCATCCTACAAAGTCCTTCTTATACATACATATAACACACACGCGAATAGATAGATAGACGAGTACCGAGCGATAGTATTGATCCGATAGAGGCTGATTTGTTAAAGTGGTATACTCTAGTTTGTTTTTTTTTTCCTCTCGCGGCCAGCAGCCACCAGTTGTGCTCCGATCGTACGCCAAGACACTTTTATACATACACACTTTGTACTCGGTGCGCGTTTACAAGACAATCGGCCAAGATGAAGATCCTTATGCGAGCTGATACCCACGTGAACATCGAAGTACCAGGCAATGCACCCGTCGCCAAGTGCACCTTCTCCCAGGTATATAACATATAATACACGCAGGATTATATTCGCTGTACAGGCGCGCGAGGAATGTTGTGTATGTGTGTGAGAGAGAGTGCGTTATGTCGTGCGAGTATATAATAATCGGGATCGGAGAAAAACGTGACTTTTCACCAACTGGGATTCTCTCACGCGCTCAACGACAGCTGCAGTTTATCTGTAATATTCTCGCGTTGGGAATTTTTGGGATTCGATGCTTTTTATAAGTGCACCTTACGAATCCTATAACGATATCGTACTATTTACTTTTTTCCGCCGCTCTGCTAATATACGATGTACAAACGGCTCTTCCGGCCGATAATGCGTGAATTATCAGCGACGATATATAGAAACGCATGTAAACGACGGCATTAGACCAGCAACGATGTGCGCTAACTATTTGTGTCTGCTTTTGCGTGATTACAGGTGCTTGCAGCCTTTTCGGTCTCGCTCGGCTCGATGGTCGTGGGATTCGCGTCATCCTACACGTCCCCAGCCGCTACCAGCATGGTCGACAGAAACATTACCAGCTTCGAAGTGTCGCCCGATTCCGTAAGTACACCTCATCGTTATACTTTGTTGTTGGTTGAGAAAGGACAATTTTGGACAATGTTAATGGTTTTGGAAGGAAATCGGTATCGACTGAACACGTTTACAATTGTACCGATTTTTTTTTTTACCAACCATAAATCATATTCAGTGCTTGCAATGAGATTGTGTCTAAAACGTTATTGTACTCGACAAGTTCTTTGCATGATGCAAAACTGTTAACGTCCTGATTCCGTTGACCGAAATTGGCCTATTTCAGCTCATTCATCAGCATCAAACTAAAACCAGCCCATTGTTATCGCGTCGTCATCAATCTTGCCTGAATTACATAAAACACATCGAAACCAGTTTCTTTTACTTTTCGACCATAAGGTTTCGCTGCCCTCAAAATCTGTGCAAACTTAACTCATAAATTCGTCAATCCGAATAAAGCGCGCGGCCACAAGCAGCAGGCATCAGAAAAAGCCACTCAATAACATAACCACCATAAATAATCATCGTCCTACGTCAGCGTACCAGTTCAAGAGCCGCAAAAATTGGCCTAACCACACATAATGGTAACCATGCGTCCGAAAATACCTCACAAATTACCATATTGTCTCATTGCGGTCTGTACCCGTCAATTGTCACGCGGGAGTATATGCTATTTATATACCTCTACGGTGGCGGTCAAATAAGTATTTTAATAATTAATGGAATAGGGGGAAGGAGGCTCGTCTTGGGACACACAAATACAATTTTTTTTCTTCATCGTCGACTTCCTCGTTAAGCGTGGACGGTCCTGACGCGCGCGTCATCGTGAAAAAATTCAGACAAATGACCGTATGGTCGAAAATGCACAATTTAAGCTAATACACGAGCGTGCAGATAAATTCCTTTAGACGGGAGCGTAAACAACGTTTGCCGTCAATTTGAATATTGTTATAGTCGCGCGAGGAAATACATTCGATGCCGATCGTTTTTTTTTGCAGAGAAAAACGGCCGGGCGATCCAAATTGGCTTAACGAGACTAGCTGCAATTGAAAACATTATTATCTTTAACAAGATCGTTATAGCAAACCAATAAAATCTATTGATATGTCGATCGGGAAGCTGCATGAAAATGAGAGGACTCGAAAAAGATTTCCACAGCCTATCGACATCCAGACGTGACCAGAGCCAATATTCATTGAAATACTGCATGCTCACTTAATGCGGCTACAGACACAATAAAACTCATTCCGATAATTTTAAGAACTCGATCGGAAATTCAACATTAAAAACTTGAACCTAAAGTTAATAGAATATTGGTTTTAAAATGCCTATACTTGCATTAACAACTAAGAGAGGAAAGAGAGGAATTCCCAAGTAAAAATTACAAGAGTATTTTGTAATCCAATCACAAACTGTCAAAAGTGGAAAAATTAATTTCCGGGAAATTTTACTAGGTGCCTATGAAATTTTACTAAATGAAATTGCTATTATTTATAATAATTTTTACTAGAAACTATTGTAATTTTTCCACTTTTGTCAGTCTGTGATTAGATTACAAAGTACTATGGTAATTTTTACTTGGGAATTTCTCTCCGTGGAGTATCAGCATCAATCAAAATCGTTTTTGCATTATAACAAACAGTAGATCCTCGCACACTTCACATAATCAGATTTACGAGCTTCTTCAACAGCTCAAAGAATAACCACTTTGGCATCCGAACAAATAAAAGTGATTTCCCAACTGTCCAATAAAACAAAATAACGAAGAAAAAAAATGGAAAAAATCAATAAACGTCACAAACACAAAGCCCACGCGACAAATCCAATTGTTCTGTTTTTCCGCATAACTGCGGCGGCTCAACAAAATAGAAAAATGAAGCCCACAGCAGAGAAACAGAAAAAAATCGTTTTTCTTACCCCGGTACTCGTGCGGGGGTCAATCGGTTGCCCGACCTCACAAAGCCTTGCGTCACGCGTCTACGTATATGTCTGATTGGTCGAAGGCGTCCCGACGATCCCCCGGGCTCTATACTCGCCTATTGGTTCGCTGCTTAAAAGAAAAACGTACGTCATAGGCGGCCACGTGCCGCTCCTCTTTAGAGCATCGATAATTATTTCTTTTACCGACTCGCACTACGGCATTTTCCACTTTTATTGTCTATTGATGCAGCGCGTATTAATAGATAACTTTCGATTGCTGCAATGACTTCTTTTTGTTTTTTATTCTTTTGCGCGCGTTTGATCGCTGATTACTTTTCGTTTACGATGGAGTGCCTAAAAGTGATTTATGTAGATTGAGAAAATTGTTTTGATTATTACTGTTTTTAATTTGATTTTTATTACGTTGAAAACTCCATCTGATTAATACCTGCACTTAATCCAACTATTTAATTTACGCCAATCTTCGAGGAACAATAAATGAGAAATAAAAAATGTACTTTTAATCCAATTCCCCTTCGTAACCAAGTTACATTCAGCTTAGGAGCAATCAAATTTTCCGTGCTCACAAAATTGAAATGAATCAAAGTGGCAAAGAAACTTCTCGGAATGCATCGAAGGTAAAGAAAAAGATAAATCGCGTTCAATTAATCCTCATTGCGACTCAAGAGAGTCAGTCGCATGCGTCTCAATCAATCCCCCCTTCCACTTTTCTAGACGCGACACTTCGTATATATATACGGAAGAAGAAGCGCGCGTCTTCAAAGTCGACGATATAGATTCTGCAATCGTTCCTCGTTTCGGAGTTCGATGAATCCGCGAAGGGAAAACGTGACGGGACATTTTAATGTCGAGCCTTCGATACAACGTAGTAGTGGCATGAGGTCAAGCTTTTCCTTCCGGTCGAACGGAAATTCAGAAGGTTTCGATTGTATCGATGGTGTTTGTACATTTCATGCCTGCGTACGCACTTTAAAGCGGTTTCGATCATTTCCGCGTTTTAACAGAAATCACGCAGACCATTCATCACTCACGCGATGATATGCATTACACGTTCTGACCTTCGGATATGTGTGCTTTTCATTTCAGATCTCGTGGATCGGCTCGATAATGCCTCTGAGCGCACTTTTCGGTGGAATCGCTGGCGGTCCCCTGATCGAGTACGTCGGAAGGAGAAATACCATTCTCTTTACTGCCTTTCCCTTTCTTTTTGGTAAGCAAATACTACTTTTCATACTTTTATTATTGCCTTTCTAAAATATTTTTTTTTTATTCCTGATCAATTTAATGAAATTTATTTAAAACTTATTCACGATTACTCCACTTTCAATAACATAACATTTTAATTACTTATGCAAAAGAATCACCTGGTAAAATAGTCAATGGAATTCCAAAAGCACTAAGATGTACACTCAAGAACTTTTTACTCGTTAAACATCTCTTGCGTTTATGGTTTTCTTTTCTGATTTAACGAAGGCTTTCACAACTGTTAATGCCATAGTAATTGCTACGTATAACTTTTAAAGAATGCACATCGGCTCTTGGCTTGTTTTATAGTAGCTTTTAAAACTGCAAAGTCGTGAAAAAATTATTTTGAAATTATGGGAATAGCTAATAAAATATACTTGAATTATTATTACAACTCATGATTTACGAGGTTATTGAAAATGGAAATTGAATCGTAATAACATCAATAGTTGTGACTGAAACTGAATAGACCCCCTATAATCCATTATCAAGCTAATAATAAGACAGCTAAATTTAAATTCAAATATGTTTAATTACAGCCTGGCTATTGATGGGCTTTGCCTATGACGTCAGCATGATTTTGATTGGCCGGGCAATAAGTGGTTTCTGCGTGGGTGTAGCATCACTTTCGCTACCCGTTTATCTCGGCGAAACAATACAACCCGAAGTCAGGGGCTCGCTAGGACTTCTGCCCACTGCTTTCGGTAACATCGGTAAGTCCCACTTGCATACATTCATTAATCTCAATCTTCCATTGTCTTCAGATTTTTTTTAAAGCTGAACGCTAAATGAATCGTTTCCGATTATTCAGGTATCTTGTTATGCTTCGTTGTGGGCAAATACATGAACTGGTGGCAGCTGGCCTTAGTTGGTGCCGTTCTGCCTGTGCCTTTCGCCGTCTGCATGCTCATGATCCCCGAGACCCCAAGATGGTACATCTCCAAGGGCAAGACGAAGCGCGCCCGCAAGTCCCTGCAATGGCTCCGTGGAAAGAATGCCGATGTTTCCGATGAGCTGACCACCGTTGAGAAGATGCACGTCGAGAGCGAGAGACAGGCAACCCAGGGCGCTTTCTCCGAGCTCATGAAGGGCAGCAACTTCAAGCCGCTCTTGATCTCTCTCGGTCTCATGTTCTTCCAACAGATGTCCGGTATCAACGCCGTCATTTTCTACACAGTCCAGATCTTCAAGGTAAATGCGCGTTGAGATGATTGCCAGAAATACGAAATTAGAGTTAAAATCAATATCTGATCTTCTGACATTGTAAATTTCAGGATGCAGGCAGCACGATCGAACCGAGCATCTGCACCATCATTGTGGGTATCGTCAACTTCGGCTCCACCTTCGTTGCCACAGCTTTAATCGACCGGCTTGGTCGCAAGATACTCCTGTACATGAGCAGCGTTAGCATGATCATCTCTTTGATGGTCCTCGGTAGCTTCTTCTACATGAAAATCCATGGTTATCACATGGAAACCTACGGCTGGGTACCACTGTCAAGCTTTGTAGTTTACGTTATCGGTTTCTCCCTTGGATTCGGTCCGATCCCCTGGCTCATGATGGGCGAAATCTTACCGGCGAAGATCCGTGGTAGTGCGGCCAGTGTGGCAACCAGTTTCAACTGGACTTGCACCTTCATCGTCACCAAGTGCTTTAACGACATCAACATCATCCTAGGCCCCCACGGTACATTCTGGCTGTTTGGTGTAATTTGCCTCATCGGTCTGATGTTCGTTATCAGCTTTGTACCAGAGACCAGTGGTAGATCACTCGAAGAGATCGAAAGAGGACTGACTGGACCAGTGAGAAGGATGAGCGCCGTTGCGAACATGAAACCTACGCCCATGGCTTGCTAAAACCTGTTGCGTTTTATGGCTCGCAGTTTGTGGTCGCGATGCTGTGAATCTCATTTGGAGGATGAAATCTCGCGCCAGCATGTGGGGAGATGTCAATTTAGTGATCGGCAACCGAGGCGTCGATCGGCCAATTTTTTCATAGTTCCAATTTTAGTTCTATTGTGGTAGAGCTCTTGCTCGCCATCGCAGCTATGCACACAGTCAAAGTCTTGACTGAGCCAGCCGAGAAAGATGACACGGTCAAACCAATGCCTAAAGCTTGCTAAGAGATGTTAAAACATATTATTGGCTCATGCTTTTGAGCTCGTATTTTTGAATCTCTTTGATAAGATAAAATGAAATTCCTCGTTGGGTTTTCTGAGTCTAATAATGTTAATGTTGCGCATGAGTGACGTGATGAAATTGAAAGTCAAAAAAAAAAAAGGAAATGAGATTGAGTTGAGCTGGACTTTCACTTTTTAATTTAGCTTCGAGAAATCGGCGATGACGCCTTTGTACGGGTTTTATTAGGGAACTTCGCGACAACTTTGATATTGCAGGTCCGAAATCAGGATCAACTATTGATAAAGATCTCTCAATTGCATGAGTGGGTTTGGCTGGAACCAAAGGACGTCATGTACTTGAGAATTACTTATAGCATCAAAATGAATGTCAAGAGAATGAGTGGATGTGAAAAACTACTGACTATTGAAAAATGATCCTTTTTTCGAACGATGCAACGATGAAACAATTGTATCAATTTTAATTCCTTAATTATTTTTACAGCTGATCTTTACTTTTATTGGGCAGAAAAATTGGCATGAAAAATAAATTAATAATGAAAATATTTTAAAATCAATCAATTAAAAAATGTAAATATATTGAAATTTTTAAAAACATTAAAACAAATATATAAGATGCATCGTGATCAAGTTGTTGCGACAGTACTTTAGGGCTGCAATATTGTATCATTTTCGTGCACTCAAGAGATATCGACGAATTCGAGTGCGACGTTCCTGCGAGCAATATTACATAACGCTTAAGTTATTGGCGAACACATAAAGAGTTGCTTTAGCGAAGGGCGACAAACGCACATAATTAATATATATTAGACTATTTAGGTGGCACTCGAAGCGAAAAGAAAAACAAAATAACCAAATATACGGAAGGACAACGTCGAAAAGTGATCGCTGTTGACTAGATGTATAGCTTTCGTTATTGTTGTTCGATACAATCCTACACAGAGTCTACCTCAAGCCAATAACCGTTACAAAGCACGAAACAATGTTGTAAGGATGATGTTAAAGTAATGCATGTATAGAGAAACACTGACCGTTTGTATAACGAATGCGAAATGGGTGCGATAAATAGATACAAAGAACCAAGGTGCGATATTAGGATTATTACGTAGTGTTTTACTAAGAATTTAAATGTTATATTTAAATTTCGCGCCGGGACTTCCTCCGTGAGGGTAAGCGGCGCGAGAATTGTTGTAAATAGTCAGAGGCTTGCGTAGAAAACGTTTTTCTTTATACTGTTTTTTTTCCCCCCAATTTGTTTCAAACATGTAGATATATGTGTGTAAATAATGAGAGAAAGAGATACATATATTATATATATTATATATACGATTAATCTTAACTTCCATAGATTAAGCAATGCAATTATACATATATTACACAATTTTTACGTTTTAAATTTTGAGAAATCAATATGTAGCATTTAAAAATTGTTAAAGTTTTTTGAGATCAAGAAGTAGACAGATTGTTTTATAGAAAGGAGTGACACGCGATTAATTCGACCAGATGTTGGAAAAGCTAATGAGTACAGGATTAACGACGTGTACTTAATGAGTGATTCGTGTGCGAGTGTTGAACAAACTCGAGATCAGAATTAAAAAAAAAAGGTTCCTTTCTCTACTTTCGAGTCGAAAGCTCGAGTTCTTGTTAAAAAAACGTGATATCTGATAATTCCAATTACGCATAAACATTATTTTTTAGTTAGTGATATTTTTAATAATCTTTAAGAAGCAATGGCTATTTTTGTAATAAAAAATAATCATATCTAATCAATATTTATTGTTATAAAATACTTCCCAAAAAATGTACCTGTTCGAAAACTTTATTATTGAAAATCAAAAAAACAATAAATATCGATAAATGATAGGAATAATTTTCAGAACAGTTATTATATAGAATTATTTTTTCGACACCTATCTAGCGATTAGTGATTTTGGTTGATTTCATAAGTACACAATACTTGTACTATTGAAATGATGACGATAAAGATAAAGAACAATTTTTCCATAAACTGTGTTCCTATTTAACCCTCACCTTTCTTAAAATAGTTATTCTCATATTTATTGTGAATTGTATTAATAAATAGAAGGTTGAATTGACTTGAAAATTTTATCACTATTAAATATTGTCAATCAATTTTTAAATTTGGATAATTAGGGAATGATTTATGCACGTTAATACTTGCAAATTTTATACAGGTATTTAAAATTAAAGGAAAACAACTTATTTCAACCCAAATTTAAAATAATTGAATTAATATTTAGGTTCAAGTATATTATAAAACTTTATATAATTTCTTAAAATAATTTTAGTAACAGTAAAAGTAAAAGTTTTCAAATGTTTTACGTTAAAGAAATAGTCCTGACAACTTGAAAAATCACATCACGTATTGACACTGCTTTACTTAAAAAGATTTTTTTTAATACAAGAATTAGGATTGAGTTATTTTAAAAATTATGTATACTCTAACACTTCTAAAATGTTTTTCATTATATAGTGGATCAACAATTATCGAGCCTTATGTTATTGTACATTTTTTATTGTTCTGATGACCGATAACCGAGATTTCTCTATAAAAAAATTTATTAAATTTGCTGATGAATAAATAGATATTACTTGGATATATAATTAGGTGAAATCCATTGGAACAAGTACTGAGTATGTAAATTTGAAAGGTAAGGCAGCCGTAAAATTTATTTTAATAAAATGCTATATTTGAGGTTAGTAGATTTTGTGCAGATAATTTCTCTTTACTTTGTGCAAAATACTATTCATTTAAGAAATAAAAGTTCCTATTAGGTATACTTATATCCTTAAAGAGTCAGAAACAACAAAGTAAATAAATAACAAGTGAAAATGTAAACAGTAACTTTACTGGCAAGTGTTGATTATTCTTGGCAAGATTTCAAATTCAACAAACGTTGTTTATGTCACTTTCCAACATAAATTTTAATAAGACGATAAGAAAAACTGATAAATTAATATTTATTTCAGGTTATGTACTCACCCATGACTTGAACGCGGCAAATTGCACAAGTGTCACACTCCACATCCCAGCTCCACATGGCCACGGCATTCCACTTTTTCAGCGTAAACATTTTCTCGGCTTTATTATTGTCACCATCGCCACGATCAATACTTTCTTGTTCTGCATCAGCCATTGTTTGTACCTTCTGATTCGAACACTCAGTCACAACTGATGATCAATACAATTCAAATTTCAAGCCCACCAGTGATCATGATTGCATTGGTGTCTCTTGTACATAGCTGCGCCGCCCTGGTGGCAATTTTTGCGGACATACCTCTATTTTGCACATCCCCCACTCTTCAAACGCCCAAGCACCATACCGCCGTGCTGTCAAAAATATGTGTCGGATCCTGCAGTATATATAGCTGAGTGTATAGTGTAGTCACACCAGTCACAGCCGCAGTATATATATATATATATATATATATATACACAGCTCGGCAGTCGGCAGTTGACATTCGGCAATCGTGTAGCAGATATCCAGCACTTATACCTATCTTCATGTAGTTCAGAAAAGACTACAATCTATCTACATCAAGTAAGCAAAATCTCTAATTCTAGCGATCTGAACGTGTAGCCAATTGGTATAATTAGAGAATCGAAATTACAACGGCACAACCTCGTCTAGATTTGTTTTCCTTTAACCTTTTCCTCAATCGAGGAAACCGCAGGAGAAAACATGACCGAGGAAACTCAGCAGACAACAGAAACGCCTGCAGCAACTCAGCAAGCTGAACAAAGTGTTACAAATACTACTGCAGAAACCGGCAAGTCTAAAGAAGGAAAAAAAGAAAAATGCCGACCCATGACCAAGGTTAGGTTCATTTTAACCTTTTGTTTTATGTACTGTACAATTGTTTGAATTTCAATTTTTTTTAATTACTGTATGATTTTGCCTTTTTGTAGGTTGTCATAAGGAGATTACCACCAAGTATGACACAGGAACAGTTTTTAGAACAAGTTTCACCCTTACCCGAATATGATAGTGTGTATTTTGCCAAAGCAGACATGTCGTTAGGACAGTATGCTTTCTCTAGGGCATATATAGATTTTGTTGATCAGCAAAACATTTTTGCTTTTCGTGAGAAGTTCGATAATTATGTGTTTGTGGATGGGAAAGGTACAGAATTTCCAGCTGTAGTGGAGTATGCACCTTTCCAAAGGGTACCAAAGAAGCGAGTGGGTAAAAAGAAAGATCTCAAATGTGGAACTATTGAGAGTGATCCTTACTACATTAGTTTCTTAGAAAGTTTGAAAAATCAAGAAACAGATTCTGCGAATTCTCAACCGAAAACCGAATACTCTTTTCAACCATCAGATCGTAATTATATATTTATCAGCTATAAAAAGTTATTTTCAAGTATTAAAAACCTTCCATTTTTTAAATTTCAAATGTCAACATAAAGAATAATATTTTTATACATTTCTTATAACATGATTTCTATATTAAAAATGTTCTGAAGTATTTTATTCATTACTCTATTGAAGAATTGGTTTCAATTTGTATATCTGGATTTTAGATGCACCAAAAAGGGTTACCACAACACCACTTTTAGATTTTTTGAAGCAAAGAAAACAAGAAAAACAGCGTCTCAGGGATGAAAAGCGTGAAGAAAAACGTCGAAGAGATTTGGAGCGAAAAAGAAGCAAGGATGAACCAATGGTATCTAAAGTACGAACAACAAAAGTATTTATTGAACAAAGAAGAAATTTGTTTAATATTTATTATATCTAAACTTTTTATACGATAGGTGCTGAAAAACATTGAAGACAGAGAGCGAGATAAAGACAGAGAATTAAGCAAAGAAAATAAAGAAAATAAAGATGACAAAGAAAAGAATTTACAAAAAGATATGAAAAATCGTAGCAAAAAAGAGGATAGGTATCGAGACAAAATGGGAAGAGACAGAGATACAAAAGTCCCTGCGAAAAATTTCAGAGATCGAGATGATCGTGCAAAAGAAAGGGACAATAAACAAAATAAGAAACACGAGGACAAAAAGTTTTACAACAATAAAAAGGAGGATCGTGAAAGTCAAGGGAAAGAAGATCGAGTTCACGATAAAGAAGAAGTCAATTACAAAGAACGAAAAATGGAAGAGAAACGTGGCAAAAGTTACGAAAAAATGCGACAAGAAAAGAAAAGATTGGTTGAAAATCTAAAAAAGCAAAGCACCGAACCGACTTTGGAAGATCCTGTCGAAAATCAGGATAACAATGAAGAAAACAGAGACGACGATGATCAAGACTCTTGCATGACAAATTCATTGGACAAAAACGACGATGAGAATAGAGTTAAATCCAAGAGCCGGAAGAGCGTTGACAAAACCGATGGTGTAACAAGTACAGCGGAGCAGCGAACAGAAACATCCAAAACAGAATCGGACCAAATCTCAGAAGGAATGGATTCGCAAAAAATCCCCAGTGCTTCCATTGATAACAACCTCCAGGGTGAGCATTATAATTATTTCAATCTATAAAGTAAAACTGAAAAAAGATCAAACTATTAATACATTACTTTTTTAAATAATCAATCTAATCTCTGTCTCGAATCCTTTTACAGAAGCTTGCGAGCGCCTAGCGCAAGCTGCTCTCACGGACAACGACGACAAGGACATTCTTCGAAAGTCGAACTCGAGCGAGCGCACCGACAAAAAGAGTCCCACGAAATCCCGCATAACGAAGAGGCGAAGTTCATTGGAGAGCGGTAGCGAGAACGGACCCGGAGTAAAAGTCGGCGATAGCAGCGTTGGCGACGGCGGAATCGGCACAGTCAGCCGAGATCACGACGTGGCGTGTCTCAGGCGTCACAAGTCCCTCGACGGTGGCAACGATAACAATTTCCAGAAGAACGAGACCGACGACAAAGAGAAGGACAAGAAAGATCCGCGATTGGAGCGTAGAATCAGAAATAAGGTAGATTCATCGAATGAAAGTGACTTTAGGCTCATCTTGTCTGTATTATCGTTGTTTAATCGTTTTTTTAGGATCGACCTGCAATGGAGATTTACAGGCCGGGTATGGGCAAATTTAGTAAACAACGAATGGAGCGAGAGAAAGGTAACGATGAGCGAGCGACACCTTCTCAAAGTCCAACACCAACGTCCGGTAACTCGAGCACGTACAAGTCCGGCAAGCCAACTGGATCGGAAGTTCGTTCGATGACTTTCAAGCGAAGCGTCAGTCGAGACGTTTCGTAAAGTGTGATGTATATAGTGCATGGCGGACAATTACGCAAAGCTTAATTTTATTTCCACGCGAGGGAATATCTGATTTTTTTTTTTTTTTATTTTTACGAGACTTAATTTGTCGGCGATGTCTCGCATCAACGTCCAGGTTGTAAAATGCCTTCTGTCGCATCTTCTCATTACGCTAAGTTTCTCTTTATTATAGAAAATGTCTTCACTGTGAAAATTTAGTGCCGAATACGCTTTAATATAAGTGAATAAATATGGAACGATGGTCTGTGAACGCAGTCGAATTAGTCACAGACAGTTTCTTAAAGAATACATTTCGTTTTCTAATCATTTATAAAATTATTCCTTTGATCCTTTCACAAGAATGTAGATACGTAGTATTGTAATTTAATGAGATCATATATTGATAAGATGTAAGACCCCCTAAATTTGTAAATATTGTCCAATTGCATACAGATTTATATATTCAGATACAAGTAATAAAATTAATCAAATAAAAGTACTAATCAGATTTTAAAATTATAAATCGATTAGTATTGAATATCGACTTTTCATTCAAATATTAGAAATTGTGAAATAAGTTTTTCTGGATCTTTTATTTTATTATAAAACTGTAAATTCTTTGCAAACACGTATGCTATCACAAACTCAGAAGTATATAAAGCTATGAAGCGAAATTTGTAATCTGATATATTGATAGTCTCTATTGAAAAATAGCTTACTCTTGTAGATGATTGAATTTTTGATTTGCTATCGTTTTTTATATAATTGACTTGCAAAGTTCGTGAAATAATTTAAACGGTTTCATATAGCCTTTGACATTAACAATCGAATCTTTCATCGCATAATGAAAGCTCCGATTGTTTATGTTTCTGGCGAGGATGGCATTGCCCATCGAAACGTCAAGCACTGTACAAGTATACTCGAAGTTATTTCACGACCTTTGTTTCGATAATCAATTAATAGCCAACTCCACTCTATCGTCCCTATCTATAATGTCATCGCAAAGCTAATACATAAAGTTGCTATTCCAAGTTAAAAAACGCGTAATTTCCTTTATCATCGATCTAACATATCGACCTTCGGCAGAAAAAAAACCGAACGCCAAATTTTCTCACTCTATCATTGAAAATTGAAAATCTCAATATATCCCACGTTATCTCGATATCCCCTAATCGCCAAGCCAAAAGCCATAAAACCTCTCTCGCGCGAACTTATCAAACGAAAACCCCATGCGCGCACACGTGCAGGATAAACACACACACACACACACACTGTGGACATATCCGCGCGATTGATCTGCGTCTTAATCAGCGCCGAAAGATAAAAGCCGCGCGTCCATGGCGTATAGTCGAGCTCGATATAATCGAAATCTATATATCCGTCGTTATCGCGCGCTGCTGCACATCCCTTCCCGCAGATATAATAAGTATTAAAAAAAGGAAGAAAAGAGAGAACAAAAAAAAAAAGAAGAGAGAGACCTGCAGGTATAGGCGGTCGCGCGCGTTGTCAATATCGGCTTGTACTAAGCGCTCTCAGTCAGTCACGGGTTCGCGCTAAGCGCGCGTCTCTCCTATACTATTAAAACTCGCTCTCCGCATCGATTCGGATTACACGCGCGGGTCGAGAGCGTGGGAATACATATTGCGCGCCTTTTACGCGCTGGATACTATAAGGCCGAATCGTTTCGGTGCGGATTCGGGGTAAAGGATCGAGGTGTCGACAAGCCGCGAAAACGACGCTCGTACGAAGGAAACCGAGGCGACAGGCAAATGGTGAGTTCGTGCTTTTTCCAAATCTGCGGATAATCCCAATTACAAACGCGACACGCATGATTCGGCTCTGATAGATTCCTACATCATTACTTCGAAAAATTGTTCTCGATCTTTACACATGTATTATCCATCGAATGCAAAAACCGGCAAGCTAGGAATATCTAGTCGAATTATACAGCACATCCCCCGTCACGCATTCAAATTGTGCCGCACCGATAACCAAATAAGCCAACATGCGCTTCGAACTAAAACACCAAGATTACATGCACATTATATTATACTAACATATATCACACACGAGGAAAAAGCCGATAAAACGTTTTGTCCCCTTTGTTTATTGCACTGCCAATAATAATCTAATTATATACACCCGGTAAACGGTATTATTTCCGCGCGATCGCTCATTCAGGATCTCGCCGCGGATTTTTGCACCCGTAATTCGTGATTACAAAAGATAAGAAAATTGTTTTATTGCCGATATACATACAAAATACATATGACGGTGTACAATATACAAAACACGGGTAGAATTACATAATTGTACAGACACCTTCTTTCATGTAGACGACGATAGAGAAAAAAAAAAAAAAAAATATAAAGCGAAGCACTTCCGTAATACTCGAGCGTAACGAGAGACACAATCGGCTCGTTATTGCGCAGCCTTTAATTCCATTAGAATCCTTAAGAGCCGTAGATGCGATCGTCGCGTACGACACTTAGCACCCGAGGACTCGATATACTACTCCACCTTTTTAGTCACTACTCGTACGTCCAGACGTCCAAAACTCGTCTTCCTATTACACATTTATACCAAAGTGAAAAGTCTCGCGCGCCTCGGGATCCGTCGTAGCCGTTACTCTTGCCTCCCGGTGAGTTAATCGCAATATACTTTATATAGCAAAGGAAAACCTGTTAGTTTTAATAATAGATGTGGGAGAGATGTGTGTTTGGATTAGCATAAAGAGCTGCTGTACCGCGCCTTGGTCTAAAAAAAAGCGTGGCTCATTAGCTCTGCCGCTCTATCGATTAATATTTATACATGCGCTTTGTGTATACCTGCGTCTGTGTGTGTGTGTGTGTGTGTGTGTGTGTGTTTTATAGCGAATGCGAAAAAGTATAATATAATTTACGATTGGATGAGCATCGCGCCTCCGTTGATATAGTATTGAGAAAAAAAGTGTAACAATTGCACAAGTAATTAGGAATTACGTAACACGCGGCCGCGATTCAATTGCCGCAGTTTCATCGCGATTTATGATGTATAATAATGAGTCAATGGGCGCGCTCGAAGCGGATCGATTCTATCGGTCATTCAAGATCGGTATATACATACATATATATATATATACACGTATTTGCCATTCTACTTGGGAGTATGCAAATTACATATAATTTCTCATACAGGCGTTAGCTTTAGTACGCGAACAGGTGCCCTTCATTGTTTTCGAATGTCACTTCCTTTACATACAAAATAATATCCTCCTCTAATAGGAAAAATTCTTCTTTTTTCTTTTTTTTTTCGTTAAACAACAAAGGACTATAAATCTCTGTTAACGACTCGGTTAATATTTCGCGGGATCGTAAATCACACGGTTTATAAATTCAACTGTTTTTTTTTTTTTTTGAAAGAATAAAAAAAAGTATCTTCGGTCGAGTACCACTTGTATAGAACTTGCGGGTGTTGCACATCAGCTCATGTCCATGGCGGCATCGAGCATCTCCCGATGTTCCCTGTTGTAAATGACTTTGCTGCCGGTCGCGGGTGATGCCGAACTAGCCGAGCCCCCGTAGGTCACCTTCTCCATGGGAATCTTAAGCGCGTGGGCGATTCTGTCCCGGGTGTAAAAGTACGCGCCTTGATTCATGTGCTCCTCTTGCAGCCACATTATCTGCAACGAATTGTTTTTGTACAGCTCGTCAACGGGCACTTGATCGAAACGACGTAATTTCTTTCTTTATTCGCGCGGATACTTGGAAAGCCGTTGTAAGGTTTGCCGATTTAATCGGTCATTTCGATCGATCAGTCATCGAACTGATGTCATATAATAAGTATGTTGCTTTTTCATCGATATACTTTTTGCGTGTACGAAATCATTTAGAGATACGTTGAATGTGTAGAAATTTTAATGCTTTTTGATGTATTTATCACGTTATCTGGCCGATAAGCTAAAAACATATCTGTTATAAGTTTCGTATCGCTTGTTTATACACGACTTTATTAACGCACATAAGCTGTGTGCTTACAGAACTGCACTCTAAGGTTTAGTTTTTGCAAAAAAAAAGTCCCTCGCGATATATAATCGTATTAAACGTCCATCGCGGCGTTTGTTTGAATCTCGGGACTCGTGACTCACGATACACCGCGACCATCTCACCCGTATAGATTTCAAAAGTTCCGCACAAGAATTCCACGTATATACCTTGGATCTCTAGCGACCAAATGATAGGGAAACGGACAGAGCTGCTCTATCCTAAGCATTGCGATCTGGTCCTCCAGTCCCTTCTCCTTGCGCTCCTCGATCAGCTCGTAATAAACCTTGCCGGTGCAGAAGACGAGCTTGCGCACCTTGCTCTCCTCGGCATCTGGATCCTGTATCACCGCCTGGAAGTGCGTATCCGGTCCCACGTCGTCGAAGCTCGACTGGGCCATAGGATGACGTAGCAGTGATTTCGGCGACATGATCACCTATCGGGTACACGGAAACAGGAGGGTCGAGATGACGCGTGGACTAATGACTGCTACTTCTTATCGATACATATATAGTTTTCGAGATACGACGCGGCCAAACACCGGATGTCGAGGGTTTATGGATCGATTTGCGCGCGTATCGATACGTCGATTTGTCTTTATGCCCGCGTCTACATATCATCGAAATTGACGTTTATTTCTGAAACTGTTTTATTGCGCGATTCAAGGAGGATGATAAGATCGAAGGATTTCTAAAAACACGCGCGATAACTGTAAAACCAAAAAAAAAATTGTAGGTGTGCGTTTGTTCGAAATAAAAGAGACAAACCTACAATGACTCATTGTTTTAGTCGAATATCAATAATTATATTTTTGGCATGTATCTCAGAGATAACGAGAGAGAAAGAGAGAGAGGGGGGGGGGAGGGAGATCTGACCAGAGGTTTGCGAAACGGCATGAGGATCTGCCTGCGTAGGGCGTGTACGAGATTAGCCGGGGTAGTGAGATTGCAGACTATCCAGTTGACGTAGAAGAGCTGACGAGTCGCCGCCTCGACGGGCTTCAGCGGTGCCTCGTACTCGCCGACGTCCTCGTCGCAGAGCTGGAGAAATCTCTCGAGCCTCGCGGACGAGTGCTCGGGACCTTGACCCTCGGATCCGTGGGGCAGTAACAGCACCAGACCCACCTGTCTGCCCCCACTTTGACTGACCCGAGCATAGCAGATTGTCCAGTATCACCTGCGTATAGAATATACGCATCACGTACATAGAATACCGCGTTTGTACGGAAGATTCAGAGAGCCGTTATTAGTCAGCGAACGATTGTAAATATATATATATATATAGAGAGAGAGAGGGAGTATAGAGCAAACATGACTAACATCTCAAATCGTGTAAACGCGTATAAATAAAAGCATCTAGGCGTGTGTGTGTACACACGAGGAAAAAAAAGTGTGCACCTATAAAAAAAGTGTGTGCAAGTCCGCCTTTGTGTCACGATCGACTCGTTATCGCGTAACGCACACACACACACATGTACAAGCGCACCGGACTCGAGAAAACGGAAAGTGAAAGAATATGTGCTCGATTTTTAGAAGGTTTATATATACATATGCGTGTAGATGTGCAGCCAAGGTCAGCTCCATCATCTTAACCAATAAGAGACGTCGCGCGCGCGCAGGATCACGTTATCTCGGATAGACTTTTTTTCAATCGGCCTTGGCTCTCGTCACCGTCTTAAGGTCAATTTTTTTAAAGTCGTTCACATCCGAGTCACATATATATAGATATACGTTCGCGTCGATTACGACGTGTTTATGTGTCTATATATACATGCTCGAGCTGAGGTGGTTATTCGTCAAACTTTACTTGGCACGTGTTGGCAAAGTCGCCGAACTGAGCCTCCCATATCACCAGATTACGATGGTCGTACGCCGAGTAGCCCAGCTCGAAACCTTTGTTGAAATAAAGAACATTTCCATTACTGCAACTGAATCTTGTACACGGTCAAGAATCGATGCGCGCACGGAATACGTGCGAGATTTTCCACCGTACCGCAGACTCCTTACTCGGAGAGGGAGGAGTTAGTGACGGTGTAGAGCGCCTGTCCGGGAAACACGTTCTCCAGCATGTTGACCGATTGGGTGCCGTCCTTCTGATCGTGCACCACGTGCATGCGATGGGAGAAGGTGCCGCGCTCAACGTCCTCGCCCGACAGTCGCACGTGGTGACTGGCCTTGAGTAGACTCAGAAAGGCCACGGACTCGCCCAACGCCCAGTCCAGCAGACGCTCATTCGTTAGGCTCTTACGCCTCTTCAGTGCTCGCAACACCTATACGTACTTAGGCGTTACCTATATCGATGCGAATCTTTTTGGTTGGAGAGGACTGACGTTACGCGTTGAGAGGACAATATATTCTACACGCGCGCAATAGCTGTATAAGATAAGATCTATTCTTATCTAGCGAAATATTATAGATTTTAGATAAAACGAGTGAGAATCCTATAATAGGAACTTTGAGCGCGGTGTAATATAGATACTGAAAATCTCGTTTCGTTAGAAGAACAAGGTGTACATCGACGATTTGTCACAATTCAAATACAAGTCACATTCGGTATATCTGTAAAAAGTGAACGATAACTGTTTTTTTTTTTTCACCGAGTTCACGGACAAGTACAGGCATTAATCCGAGGATTGACATATCGAATGATCTAGCACTTGTTTTATCAACCGATATTCCATCGAAATCGCGATCGAGTTATTGCTTTTAGCTATATTATTATATTATTGATTGATATTGTATCGAAAATGATACTATACGATTGAGTGAAACCAATCAAGGTAAAAGGCTGCGTAACTATAAATGAATCACCTAATTGGGCTAAGAATAAACAAATCGATCGAGTAGAACTCCGAGAATCATGTGACGCGAAATCGTCCATATCTTATCGAGATTACACACAAATCCGAATTATTAATGTACGCATATTCCGCGCTATCGCGACAAGGAGCGAGATATTGTCCGAACGCGAACTTATTTTTATCCTA
The DNA here is from genome assembly GCA_900490025.1 of Megastigmus dorsalis. Taxonomy (NCBI): domain Eukaryota; kingdom Metazoa; phylum Arthropoda; class Insecta; order Hymenoptera; family Megastigmidae; genus Megastigmus; species Megastigmus dorsalis. Next base: position 78,081 of record UELU01143225.1, read on the forward strand.
CCGTATTGTGGATTTCGATGCCCGGTGGCGGTGTGGACATGTGCTCGCAGATCTTGATTATGTCCTCGAAGGGGATGCCGGTCGCCGGTATGGGATTCGAGTGGCTCTGTTTGGAGAAAAAGTCCGTGTAAGGGACGTCGTGCCAATCCGCTATCTTCATCGAACTTATATCCTTTGCCTTCTCGAACTCGGACTCGCAGTAGTCACTGTATTTCTCCATCTCCTGTACATGAGCACAACAATGGTATATATTTTTTAAATTTGGGATTTTTCGCAATCGCAGCCTAATTTAAAAACAATGATCTTCATTGTACCGGCATTTGTTCTCGGGCTTTCCGAATTTGCAAAAAAAAACATATGCCACTAAAAATAAACCAAGTCCAAAAGACAATGAAAAAACTTCGCGATACGAAAAAAGAACCATCCAAAGATTTAAATATCGAATAATCGAAGCATAATCGGTATTGCACAACACACGCTCGCAACAACGCAAACAATAAGTAAAAGAAGGAATCTCCTTTGTACATCGGCAAAAAAGTAGATTCCAGGAACGATGCAGTCACCTGTTTGATGAACGACTCATCGATGATCCCCTCCTTGAGCAGTCTATCGCTGTATACGGAGAGCACATTGGGATGGGCGCGGATGCGCTTGTACATGATCGGCTGCGTCACCATCGGCTCGTCCATCTCGTTGTGGCCGTTCCTGCGATAGCCCACCACGTCCAAGACCACGTCCTGGTGATGCTCCGCCCTACGGACCAATAGTTTACATTTTCAAATTTTCGAATCTTGCAGAATCGGTAATACGTATATAATATGTATGACATACCGGTATTCGCTGGCGACTTGGCTGCAGTAGGCGACCAGGTCCGGATCGTCGCCGTTCACGTGGAAGATCGGCGCGTTCACGACACGCGCCACGTCCGTGCAGTGGGCGCTCGAACGGGAGCACCATGGATCGGTCGTGAAGCCAACCTAAATCAATGGATTGTCAACGACAAAATTGCTTCATCAACTGCACGAACAACGGAACGGGTTGGGCTTCGCTAACTTGAACAACGCCACCGGTGGTATAGTTGGACAATCTGGTCAGATTCATGGACTCGTAGCAGATGCCCTGGCCACTGTAGGCACCATCGCCGTGCACGAGAAGCGCTACGGACTTGATACCGAGTTCGCCATCGTTCTTGCTCACCTGTTCAGCTCGGATTCGACCCAATACCACCCCATCCACTGCCTCCAGATGCGAGGGATTCGCCATTACCGAGACGTGCATCATCTTGCCGCTTCTGCGGTCAGCGCGTGAAAAACAATCGTTCGCGTTTTACGTGATTCGTTATAATTCAAATGTATCTATAATTGATGGCTATGCAAACCTCTCCATGACTCTGTCCACACAAGTTCCCAAATGGTACTTCACGTCTCCCGAACCCCAGCCTTCCAGGGATATCGGCCTGAACTGCGTCAGCAGATGATGCAGCGGCTTCTCGCACACGTTTATCAATGTGTTCAATCGCTTCCACACCTGTATATATATATATATATTATATCATCCACTGAAAATGAATCCACATGCTCCATTTGACTTTTTCCATCTGAAATTCGTACCGCGTTCCGAGCTGGTTTCCAAAATTTGGTTCATGCACGCGATGCAAGACTCGCTGCCCTCGAGGCCGAATCGCTTCTCGGTCCCGTACTTCTTGGCCAGAAATCCCTCGAAAGCCACCGCCTTCATTACGTTCACCCAGATCCACTTGCGATGATCGGGTTGCAGCTCCCAGGCATTCGGCCACTCGAATTTGTCCCGCATCCATTCCGACTAATCCACACACACACACACACACGCAACAATAACAATCTCTTCATAATCGGTCTACAAGTATATCAAGAAAAGTCACTGTCGACTTACAATCTTAGATTCGTGTACGTAAGTGTACTCGAGACCGATGCGTCCGCAGTAGACTTTGTTCAGCCTCTTGATGATTTCTCTGAGAGGAAGACTCCGCTCGTCGCCGCCTATGACTGTATCGACTCCTAATGGGAATTCAAGGTCCATGTGAGCATCGGTCACCCCTTGAAGGTGTTCGCGTATGACGAGACTCGGTGGTAGGTTACTGGTACCCTCCAATTTCGACGAGTCGGCATTTTGTAAGCCGAGAGGATCGGTCGCTGCTATCGAGTGTCCTCGCGACTATATATGATTCGGCGAGACCATCTCTCGGTTGATTTAATTGCATTGATTGATGTATATATAGGTTAAGGAAAGCGATATATGTCACCTGATACGATCCGATAGCGGCGCTTATATTTACACCCTCGATAAATTTCTCACCTAGGAGCTCGGTTTCCGATTTGAATCTCACTTTCGGCTCGGCTTTGGCTGGAATATCACACGTTATTTTATACGACAAAACTATATCTGTATTTATCTTCGCGGTCAATAGCGCATTTTTTGAAAGTCGAAAAATTTATGACTGATATATATATATAATGCATGAAATAGGGCTCACTACTAGTTATCGGGGTCGTCGACAACTGCGTCGATGCATCGCGCGCACAGCAAGGAGCTGAAGTTTTGTCAGTCGCGGCCAAAACGTCCCCTTTGGCGACCAGTTTGAAGTAAATGTCCCAGGACTCGGGTACCGACTTCCAATCCTTCTTCCAATCATCGTACAGTTGCTCGATGTACTGGGAATTAGTGGTGGTGAGAAACGTGTCGACGCACTTGCGACGAAGTATCGAGAGATGCTTCAAGCCTACTACGCGACGCGAAATACCCGAATGCATCGTGCTCCATTTGATTATTGATCGATTATAGTTACGCCCATAAGCTTTTTTTGTACTTGAGAAATTTTGAAGGTTTACGGGATGGACTGTGAAGGTTATGGACGATTGATTTGTTATTGCGCGATCTGGTCCCGACTGTACATATCGTTCGATTTATCATCCCTTGCTCTGCTTATTATCGTTTGTTTCTGTACGCGCAGGGAAATGGAAGTTCCGCGACAGCTGAGTGCAGAGTCATCGAGGTCGAGCCTAACAGCGAGCCATCCGAAAGTCCCTTTCCGAGAAACCGGATAAAGTCAAATAAGGTAAACATACATATTACTAATTACCAACAGTTAATTAATAACAGAAATTCTCAACAAAAAAAAAATATCTATTACAGTACACATTATGGAACTTTGTACCGAAGAACCTGTTCGAGCAGTTTCGACGGGTGGGAAATTTCTATTTCCTCGTCACGGCAATCGTCGCCCTGAGCATAGACTCGCCGATTTCACCCCACACCAGTTCCCTACCTCTGCTATTCGTTATTTTAGTGACGGCTTGCAAGCAGGGATACGAGGATCTGTTGCGCTACAAGTCCGACCGCAGAGTCAACAATCTGCCCGTTACCGTGATTCGACGCAAATGTTCTCAGGTATACATAACGATATCTCGCAATGAAATCCCTTACGATAATAATAATGTAACAATGCTTCCTTTATTTTCTTTTCGATTCCAATATGTATAGGAAATTCGGTGTCAGCAGATAGTAGTGGGCGACATGGTCCGAGTGAACAGGGACGACGATGTGCCGTGCGATCTCGTGGTACTGCAGAGCAGCGAACTGTCGGGCAAGTGTTACGTAACCACGTCGAATCTCGACGGAGAGACGAATTTGAAAACGCTCCAGGTATGCGATAAATAGTCACGGATCGCGCGCGAGATCGAGTTTAACGCGCGCCGATCAAATGCTTCGATCTTTTTTATACCTTATCATCGACTTTGTACTATAGTTTATCACATATACGTATAGGCAACTTATCTAATCAGCCAAAGTATAATTAAAATTCTAGCACAGACACATTGACTTTTGATATGTATCATACAGCATTTCATTCATTAATAACTGCAATCTTTGAAATTGAATGAAAAATACATAAACCTGCAAACTGATCCGATAGATATCGATTTCAACTCAAAACATAGTCCCAAATATAAATCCAACCTCGAAAACACCTGAAAATTTTTTGAGCGAAAAATAGTTTTTTTTTTTTAACCTTTCACCCTATCTAAATTTTAACTTCAACATGTGAATCCTTGGGTCCTTGAACTCCAAGGACCGCAGGTTTTAATAATTTTAATCGCTTATTTTCCAACTTAATGGGTAAACATCACTCTAGCGGCCAAAAAAAAGCCTAATTTTGACAATTTATTTTCGGAGTGCGGGAAAAGGAATAGTATTTTGTATATTGAAGTATGAAAAATACATTGCGATACAGCTAATATCCAGAAACATATTTTTTCATGATTACAAAGCTATGTGTTCGCCCAGCTTGAAACAAGCCGTTTCGAGAAAAATGCGTTTAAAGCTTTAGGAGCATTTAAATCAGCTCCGAGGCGCTGCGGCAAAATCAGAGAATCGAACCTTGCAAACATTTTATTTCTATATAAAACCAACTGGATATTGTTGTTATGAGCCAAAAGCATTGTTTAAAAAAAAAAAAAATTTTTTAAAAATGCTAGAGTGGTGTTACCCCTTAATAGTAGTGTATACTTATGGAATGAATTAGAAAAACGAATATTCAGGTGCCAAGGATATTCGTGGATCTGGAAATCGCTCAGCTGGTCTCGATGCGAGCAACGATAACCTGTCAGTCGCCGCGAGCCGGACTCTACGCGTTCGAGGGCCGCATCCAGGCGAGCATACCCGAGGAGGAGGAGTCGAACGAGCTGCCGATCTTACGCACCGCACCCCTGAGCATCGACAATCTGGCGCTGCGCGGTGCCAGACTCAAGGACACCGAGTACATAATAGGCTGCGCCGTCTACACGGGCAGAGACACCAAGCTGTCCCTGAACTCCAAGCTCAGCGTCGAAAAGTTCTCCACGGCTGAGAAGTTAGTCTGCCGCCGCCGCCGACGTTTCTCTTGCGTAATTCATCGAGACTGACAATGGAACGATTATATATATTTTATACGCGCGTTGACGCGTTTCATTCTTGTTACATGTATAATTGCATTTTTATAGCTTTGCGGGTTGAGAGAAGTTGTCCATTGTTGGTCTATTATTAGTATATCGCGTGAACACAAGTTGTGCCTGAACGTTTACTTATTCTTTAGTCATTATTATAATTTTTGTTACGAGTGCATTTTTTTTTAAGTTTCATTGTACTTGTGATTTCAGGTCGATCAATAGGTTTATTTTTATATTCATCGTATTTCTATTGGCGGAGGTGTGCTTCTGCACCGCGATGAAGATAGTAACGTCGAGTTCGGCCGGCTGGGGCGTTTATTTGGGCTCGCCGTCCAAGTCTCCCATCCCGGAACTCTTCAACGACTTTCTCACCTTCGTTATCCTCTACAATTACGCAATACCCATTTCTCTCTACGTCACGATAGGTATAAAATCCTCCCTTGCTTATACATATCTAACACTCGAAGTACTCATTATACATATATCGTTCCGAAATTCGGCCAGAGATGCAAAAGTTCATGGGCTCGTTCTTTTTCGGCTGGGACGCGAAAATGTACGACGCGGAGACGGATCAGGAGGCGATAGTGAACACGTCGGATTTGAACGAGGATCTAGGTCAGGTCGAGTACCTGTTCACCGACAAGACCGGCACACTCACCGAGAACCTCATGATATTCAGGCGGTGCTTCGTAGACGGCCTCGCTTACCACGAGAGGAACTGCGACGGAAATCTCTACCGGCTGCCCATCAACGGTAACGAACAGAACGCCGAGAGAATCGACAACTGGACCGTAAGTTTGACATCGTTCTTATTGTCACGGAGCTTTCCACATTGTACACGATTACCGCGTTCCCTTTGTGCAGCCGGAGATATGGCACTTTATGATAGGCATATCGATATGCCACGCGGTACACGTAGCGCCGCCGAATCAGAAGGCCGAGGCACAACTCAAACGGATGGAGTTTCGCGAGAGCTTTCGGCTGAGGAAAGTCACGGGGATCAACAGCTCGCTCATGATGCACCCCGACTTACCCGAGTACCAGGTATACACCCTTCCCACGGCTAAACGCAAGATGCGATGTATATATAAAGCGATATGTGTTGTGCGTACACAGGCGGCGTCAGCTGATGAAAAAGCACTGGTGGAAGCGGCAGCTCGTTGCGGTGTCGTGTACATGGGCGAAGGTGACAACGACGACATCTCCATCAATGCCAAGGGTACCGTACTCGAGTTCGAAAGACTCGACACCCTCGAATTCACTTCCGGTAATTTTTTATCTTTCCCATTATCGCAAATGTATAACAATGTTTCTGCACACCGCGGTACTGTATACCTCGTCTATGGATGTCTCAGACAGAAAACGAATGTCGGTGATAGTGAAGGACACCGTTGGTACCATTTGGTTGTACTGCAAAGGCGCGGACTCGTCGGTACTTCCCCTGGTTCATCGCGGCAAACTCGAGACGGCCAAAGTTTACGTATCGGACTTTTCCATGGTTTGTCTATTCCCCTTGTACACTCGTGAAATATAATATGTATAATTACGAAATAAAGTGCAGTGTGTGTCTCGCTGGTTTAGAGAGGGCTGCGAACGCTCGTAGTGGGCTTCAAGAAGTTCACGGAAGAGGAGTACGAGGCTATCAGTCGGGAAGTGGACCTGGCGAGACAGACGATTGGAACCAATCGATTGAAGACCATCGAACGGGCTTACGCCAGCATGGAGGAGGGTCTGACGCTGCTTGGAGTCAGTGCGGTCGAGGATCGACTACAGGAGGGTGTGCCGGAGACTCTGGAGAAGCTAAGGGCTGCTGGTATCAAGGTACGCTATGTATTTGTTAAAGGTGTGGAGGACACAATTGATCGTCAAAGAACAAATATATTAGTACGGCAACTTTTATTAAATCTTGTTGCGACGTTTCTATGGCCTGGTTTACATATATACCATCCTCATAGAGGAAAAAAACTCTAAAACACAGTTTTTTTTTACACGTTGTAAATTATTTCGAACATAGTGAATGTTTTTTATTATATGAAGAAAAACCATCAACTCTCACACCATCTCTTTATAACTGCTATATATTTGAATAAGCTTGGATTACAATGAGAACGTGACGATCGTTGATGTTTCAGATTTGGATGGTCACGGGTGACAAGGCGGAGACGGCGGAGAACATCGCCTTCTTCTGCGGCCACTTCAAGAGCGGCACCAAAGTCCTGAGGCTCATGAACCTCTACTCCCAGCAGATGTGCCACGCGACTCTCACAAACTTTGAGTACTAACAGTAACTCCATATATTTATATACACAGCTTACGCGCGTGCAGAATAGTATATTTCGTACAAAATTTCATTTTGCGCCCATGGTCCGAACGATATTTTTTGATTCAGTGCGCGCAAAATTTTATTTTGTGCCTCATTTTGCGGGCGCAAAATTTTATTTTGTGCCTCTTTTCACGGGCGTAAAATACAATTTTTTTAATATTGCAGGCGCAAAGTAAGTGTGCGCAAAATAAAATTTTGCGCACGCAAAACGAGGCGCAAAAACGCACTTTGCGCCCACTGAATCGAAAACTGACTCTTTAACTCTCTCTCGCTTCCTCTGTTTAGGCGAAAAATGAAGCTGGAGCCGTACACGCAGTACGGACTGATAATAGACGGTACGAGCATGGCGGTGGCTATAAAAAGCTGTCCCAGCCTGTTGCGGAACGTCGCGATGGCGTGCGAGGCCGTCGTCTGCTGCCGCATGTCTCCCCTGCAGAAGAGCGAGGTGACATACTATTCTTCTCCCCGAAAAAAAAAAAGATTTCCTCGAGGCCCGCAGCTTTTGCGCGGATAAATAATCCAAGGAATGAACCTGTCCTCAGAATAGATGGTGCAGCTGGTGAAGAGCGCGAGGGGCAAGCCACTGACGGCCGCCATAGGCGACGGCGGCAACGACGTGTCAATGATCAAGGAGGCCCACGTGGGTCTGGGCATCACGGGTAAGGAGGGACGACAGGCGGCCATGAGCGCCGACTTTGCCTTCGCCAAATTCATGCATCTCCAGCGTGCTCTACTAGTGCACGGGAACTGGTACTATCTGAGGGTGGCAGTGCTCACGCAGTACTTCTTTTACAAGAACATCGTCTTCATTACGCCCCAGTTTATATATAGTTTTTACAATGGATTCTCAGGGCAGGTACGTGAGAACTGATTCTAATGCGTAATGTCTAGGGGAGACCCGGCCAAGATGGACACCTTAAGGAACAATAGAACAAAAAGGTTCTAAATAGCAAAATAGACATCAAATTATAGGTATAATGCAAAGTTGTATATAATTATAGCCCTGAAAAGTGATTTCAACTAATAGAATAAGGGGATCAAACATGTCATGAAATTTTGAGCGCTACAAAAATCGACGGGAAAGATTAACACCCTGTACGGAAAAATGTACTAAATGCCAATAAAAAAATTCTATTTCATTCCTAGTGCAAAGCAAAGTCAAAAATAAACAAATTGGATGTAATTATGGCACTGAAAAAAATATTTAGATATGCTTATATCATAGAAAATATACTTCTGTATTTTCATAATATTCGCTACGACCCATCCGAAAAACATCGGCTATGTCCGTCTTGCCCGGGTATCTCCTAGATTGATATAGTGAATATATTCCAAAGTTATGCTGATCTACGCGTGAATTTTCCATAGGCCCTGTACGATAGTATATTTTTAATGGGCTTCAACATATTCTTCTCCTCGGTGCCGATTCTGATCTACGGGATATCCGAGCAGAAGTACGACGACGAGAAGCTGTTGAAGTATCCGCAATTGTATCAATTGCACAGGAAGAATTATTTATTCTCGACTAGCCAATTCATGTTATGGATGTTCGTAGGTACGCACGACAAACCCGATCTGTGTGCACATATAGAAAGCGAAAGGGCATGTGGTTTATATTCATAGTTTATATTTGTTTTCCAGCTACTTGGCAGATATGCGCTTTGTACTTCGTACCGCATTACTACTGGATGTTCAATCCGGCTATGTTGTACGACAGTACAGAGGCGGGCCATTGGTGCTTCAGTACCTGCATATTTCATCTTGTTACGTTAGTTATTAATTTACAGGTTTGTTACCCTTTACCTTCAACTACGACCCAATAAAGAATATATATATGGTATTATATAAATTAATCTTATGCTTCATTCTCAGATATTAGTTATGAGTTCCTACCGGACGATTCCATTTATATTAAGCATACTACTGACAGAAACATTCTTTTTACTATTTACATTCATCTACTCGTCTTGGAATTTGTGAGTTGAATTTCTACTTTGTCAAACCGTCATTATTGTGTGTATTTTAGGGAAAAATTTAGCCGTTACTTGTGTGTTTACTTAGCAATTACGATGGAGACATGTTGGGGGTTTATCAGAAACTTCTGTCTTCGCCTAGTTTCTGGCTCCTGACCATTTTGACCATCGGAATCTGTTTGATTCCAACGTGGCTTATCGCGCTTTACGAAGCGAGCAGACCTTCAAGATTGCGAGGACAATTGGAGACTAGAGAAGAGACCATTAGCGAGATAATGTACTCGCCTGTCGAGCCTGTCTCTCCTACTCTACCAGTGAGTATACCATTAAGTCATTTCCAAACAAATGTAAATGTTTTTCCCATGCACAAAACAATATATGAAGCTGAATTATATTTAATTTTAATTTTAGAATCGACGATCTTCCTCTGTTATTCCTTGGCGAGGGAACATGTCTTTCTACGACAACGAAGCATTCTGACAAGACTGGAACAACACGTATTCAACGAATTCAAACTCAATTCGTTACTCTTCCGAAGAGTCAACAAGCAAATGTGAAACTGTATTATAGATTGTACATTAAAGGGGTGTCAAAGTCCTGCCTTTACCACTAAATTATTTTACCGATCGGTGCACTTCGTCTATGAATATTATCATTTGGCAAAGTTTCGAGTGATGTTTGGATGTCATTGAAACATTTACTTGAAACTTTTAAGTGAAGCTGTATTTCGGGATTTGTATAATATATAGTATATTTTTAATCAATATGAATTACACACTTCTCGCTCGGTGAAATGTAGAGCGGGAAATTTAAAATATTTAATTGACTTTAGCACCCCCAAGGCTGAAAGCACGACGAGAATAAAAAAGCGGACAATAAATCGATTCGATACACAAGTGAGAAATATCGCACTAGTATCGAAATGTACTAATTTCATACGTCAAACAATTGAATAAAACAAAGGTGATTTCATTTTTAAACGAAAAAGGAGTTTCGAGTTTTATTTAAATCTGTACAATTGCAACAGGTGCGCGCGCGGCTCTCACTAAAAAATATACGCGTCTCGTGCCGAGACGTCACAGATCAAAGCTTACGCCGCCGTACACATCGTTCACCAGTCACAATATAATCACGTATTTATATGGACATTGTACCTCGTTAAGAATTCACACGAACTCAACGCGGTGATGTCACATAACGATCCATCACATTATAATATAATTATAGCTTTTCATAGCTGCTCTCCACAGTTCTTTTTTTTTTTTTTTTTTTTTGTTACTTTTGGTAATACAAGGATAGGAATGATTATAAATGCACATAAATAATTGGGATCATGGTGATGCGCAACAATAACAACATATAAGAATCTCACTGTAACAGTATCTGAGTACGTTCACGACTTTTTTTCTTCTGCTTGCGGGTGATTCCTTTACTGCATACTTTCAGTTAACTGTTTGTACGCGGAAACAATATATTCTCGATACTTGCAGACCTATAAGTTGTAGTAAGTTAGCGTTGTATCAAGGATCAATATAATAGAATTAAGCAATTTTTTACACTTTGTCTTCGAAAAATATCTTTCGACAAATTTTGCAATTCGCTCAACTTGCTAGAAAGTATAGGTATAGAATTCGGTGTACACAAGGCGCAGGAGATATTCACAATCTATTGCTCTGAGATTCGTGTGCGGACGCTTGGAAAAAGGCTGCAGTTAAGTATACGGCCCCTTTTCTCAATGTTCTTCCAGCGTTGACTAGGACTTTCGTGTGTGTCTGTGAGGGGAGGAGGGGTGTGTGTTTTCCGGAACGATCGAAATTTCTAGTCGAGGGACAGGATCGACTCTATCGAGGATCTGCTCTTTGAAGCGGGCATACGCGGACCGCCGAAATAGCTCAGAGGATTGGCGAAGGTTCGCTGGTCCGGCGACAAGTAGATCGGCGCTAGACTCATGTTCCTCAGTTTCCGCGCTTGGTCTGCAGCTTTGAAACAAAAATCAGCTGTTTTTAGTACACGATGCATTATTAATCTAAATTTCGATATAAAATAAACTTTAATAAGCATTTATGTAATCGTAATGAAAGAAAATAGGACTTTTGAAAATGAACGATTGTGGAAAAAAAAGAAAGAACAAACCTGTTGAGTTGCTCCAGGTGACTGGTTGACGGGAATCGTTGTTGTGCTTCCCACGGGCCTGCGCATCAATATTATCACACATTCGGTTTTTAATTTTTCACTCGGCACATAACACATTGTTTCAGGAAGCATCAGTGATTGATAAGTGCAGCAAAATTCTGGGTGTAAGTCCAAAAGCATTTTTTCGCGGATCTCATTCCGGTTTTTGTTTCATACCAAAAAGTGCGCAGTTTTGTTAATTCAAACTAAAGCGTATGGATCTACTTACTGTTTCAAGAGTTATTTTGTTCAACGACGAAGCGCATGGATATGAAACATCCAATTATGCAGCCCAAAGCGTGACATGCAATGAAATGAATAGTCGGCATATGTGGAATACAATGTAACAGCCTTTTTTTACTTTTTATTTGTAGAATAATCTGATTCTTATATTCTTACTATATCAATTTTTTTGACAATGCAATAGAAGATAAATTAAACAAAGTAGAGATGCATTTTAGATACTTTTTATATAGCAAATTCTTCATACATTTTTTACTCTTATAATATTCGTTGGTTCTGTTGCGTTTATCATTTTTTTGCGCGATTGACATGCTTATATTAAGAAAACATGACATCTTATACATTAAGCATACACTATAGGAAATTTGTACAAATTATTGTACAATTTAAGTAGAAGAATGTTTCGTAAATTAAAAGATAGAATAAATGAAGCTTCAAAATACATGCGAAACTTTTCATGTACCTTTAACATTCATTTCCGTTCTCAGACTCATCGTAATTGTTGAAGATTGAATTTAAAGGAATCACATTGTCATCCAGACTTATCAATGACGCTTTTCTTGGCTGAAATTTAATGTTCATAAATTTTTTCGAATATCTTCTTATTTGTCGTTTATACGTTGTACAGTGCAAAGAAATAAAAAAATTAATCATTTTATTTTAGAATAAGTACACAAAAAATATTCTTATTATTAAAATTTAAATTATATTAATATTACTTTTTAGAATGATGATTGCGAGAATGTGCGGTGAATCTGGCACTTGCCACCAAAGCGTTGTTATTACACACGCAAAATATATAATTTGTGTTACACAAAATATAAAATAACATTGAATAAAAAAATTAAATAAAGGTTTATCGCACGCTATTGCAATATTTATATTAAAGTTGTGACAATTTGAATTGCAAAAGAAGTGTGTAACAGGTGTTATAATGGTAACGTATATATAAAATAAATGTTTCAGATTCCTGTTATAACTATTAGAGATATTAATAGTATAAACCTTAAATAAATGTTAAATAGCTGCAACATTTGGTTTTTAGCAACTAGACTTTAAGTATTTCTAGGTAACAATTATTACGATTCAAGTAATCAAGTTTTTCGAATATAAGATTAAAAACTCTGTCGTTAATCTTATTACGAGTTATTGTCCTGGAACATTTACTTCTGTCATAAATTCACTAAGGAAAATTTTTAATAGCCATTAGTTTTTATGGTCTACTTAAACACTAACTCAGACTTAATAAATTATTTTTCCTGACAATTGCCCTTTAATCGCAGTACAAAGAGGAATTTCTTTGCAGTTTAAAACTATGTTTTACAATTTGTAAGTATATTTCTAAAAAAATTTCTAAAAATATTCAGTTCTATCAATTAAGGTGCCGTTTTAAAACAACTATTTTATTATAACTAACTCTGCGATAAAATATTCTATATCAAATGAACTGCATTAAAAATGTGTTTTAATAAAATAGAAATGTTTGATATAAAAATTATTGGAAAATCCTAATAAATTCTAAATTTGTTCTAAAACGTTATGAAAGATGATGCCTTAAAAAGGGGTTCCCGCAAAATTTATTATTTTAAATATTAAATTTTTGTACTTTTCATTCAATTTTACTCACATCCCATAATTTATCAAATATAAAAACGATTTATGTGAGATATTTTTTTTAAATACTGACTATTCGTTACAATAATTAAGTTACGTGTATTATCTTAATTATGTTTTATATACAATTGAAACTTTGATCGAACAAATTATGAAATCAATTTTTTCGTCAAGATTAAAAAAAACCGACTTGACTAAATTAGTACCCCCCAATAAAAAAAAAGCTTTCATTCCTTCTTTGTCGAATCGATTATCTTAGCCGTGACTTTCTCAACTAACATGCTACCCGGTCGTGGCGGTTTAAAAGTGGTAAAAGTGCTATTCAAGTGCAGACTGACTGGTCTCGTAGGCGGGCAATTGTCATCAATTCTATCTGCCGTAATATCGCATTGCAATACGATGTGATGATCGTGCTCTGAGGGTATGCATTCGGTCTTGATTTCGTTGAGACCAGTGACCGAAAAATTCGTCTGCAACAATGCCTTACGGGCTTTTTTCAGGCTGCCGTTACGTGGCTTCGAGTTTCTTACCGGCGTCGGCCTCGTCAGCACTTCCGGTTTGCCGTTCGCCTCGATGCTGATCTCCGTGTTGGTCAGTTCGTTCTCGCTCTCCTCCTCCTCGTCCTCCTCCTGGTTCTGTTCTTCTTCCTCTAGTTCAGGCTCCTCCCTCAAATCCTCCATCGACTGGAACCGAAAGAAAATGGTGGAATCGATTGAAGATGTTTCGTGATTATATATTAACAAGGGAATGCAAAAATTTCATTTTTAACGTAAAGATATTTTGTCAGATTTGCAATTTTAAGCTCTTATTTTTTCCATCCCCTTGGAAATATTTTAAAAATTTATTTTTAGACAGTTACACTGCAATCAAAATAAGATTTTTAAAATACATTTCAAGATAATTTGATTGCGGTATAACAAGTCTTTTAGCGACGACACGTATAGCACGAAGAAAGCGCGCAAGGTTCAAAAATTTCTGCACAAAGAAATTGGCTACGAAAGGTGAAGTAAATTGTGCATTTTATGAAAAAATTTGTTTCACAATTGTAAATGAAATTGTGTTCAGTCAAGACATTTATGAAAAAGAAATTATTAAAAGCATAAAAAAACAGTTTTTCATCGACGATAATTTGCAGTAAAACGTGGGCATGAATTTTTCGTTCGTGCTGTGCTATAAAAAATGCATAAAATGAATGAATAAATGCAGTGTAAAATTTGTCCAACATTCCATTCTAATAAATTCATAGACGAAATCTTTGTGGGTTGCGTGTACTGGGGGCATATCTTGTACCGATAATGCATATAAAGTTAGCATATCGCATGCATCTGAGCGATCGATGCACTGGCAAAAACAAAATCTCGCATTGCTGGGGTTCAACTTAACATAAGTGATGTGAGATATGAACAAAAAAATAAGGGCATGCAGTGTATCAGCCAAACCGCAAGCCTTGCAAGCCGAATAAAATGCACAAACAAATTTGGCAACAAAAAAAAAGAAAAGTCTTTACAAATGGGTTCGGTTTCGCAGGTTTAGAGACGAGGCCTGTATTTACCCCGAGCAGCTCCTTTTTCTCGGCTTCTTCGTCTGCTGAAACAAAATGAACCGCATCAAACTTTTATTTAACTTCTCTTTTATAAATTTACGTGCACTTTATATTCTTTATATAAAAAAGCATGGCAAAATTCAAGCTTAAAGCGATGCATAGCATAGCAAAATTCAAGCTTAAAGCGACGCACCTTTAACGAGACCCCTTTTATCATTGAGCGGATCCGCTTTAGGCTCGGAATTGGCCAGCGGTTTATAATCCTTGGAATTCGGTCCCACCGCAGCCTTAACAGCATGCGTCCCATTGGGCCTCTTATCCTCCACAGCTTCCACATTCTTGAATCCAACAGTCTTGGTTCCCGGGCTGAGTGGCGTGGTAGTGCCAGAATCGCCACCGTAACCGGGCCAGCGTTGGGAGCCAGAGGTCGAGGAGCCGGAGCGCGATCGCTGCTGCTGCTTGCGCCGTTTGCGATCCTTGCGCGCACTGCGCCACACCTCGTACGAGCAGCCCACAACTGCCGCCACGAATAAACAAACCAGAGCGATAAAGATGTACGTGCCGGCGCCTTGCTCCTCCTGCGTCGCGTCCGAGTAGTGCGACTTGTACAGTATACGTTTTGGTGGATCTTCACCCCATGAGCGTTCGCGGTTCTAAAAATTAAATGAAAGAGTTTATCTTGCTTCTTTTGAAGTTTAAAGAGAAAACAAAAATGTCTTACCACACTGTCGTTCTTCGGGGGTTCCAATCCACGAGGTTGCGTGTGGAAGACTGCACACTGAGCGCTCCGTACACCCGCTGGTGCAGTCACTCTGACTGTTTCGCTTCCTTTTTTCGTGAACAGCATGTACTCTTCTAGGGGCTTCATACCGACACCTCCGTTTATAGAAACTACCACATCTGCAAATACGCAAATAATATCGGTAGAACAAATTTTAATATATCTTTTTCTGAGAACAAAAAGACTTACTACTAAGGCATCCGGTGTAACCCTTATAAGCTCTAAATCTCTTGTCAGTAGTGTTCAGTCCACCGAGTTGGATTTCAGTCGCTCCGGGACCATCGTCATCTTCGTTGTCCTCGCCGTCCTCGTCTTCGCCCAGACTCAGCGCTGGAATAGGCATCAATTGGACCTGCTCTCTATCAATCTATAAAAATCAAGTAACGTAATTCCACTTTCCATTGTAAAACGATACAACTCTTTTTAAAAACTGACTGTGACTAACCAATAAGGTGGCAGTATTATTGTCTCTAACATAATAGATACTATGGCGAGCGCCGTTCGAAAATGTTCTATCGTTTAGTCGGACGCCGTAAGCTGAACCTTCTCTGTCCTCCTCGAAAATCAGCTGGCCCTCCGATGTAAGAGCAACTAACAAGTAATAACTTCTTCTAAAATACGAAATAATGTAATTTAAAAAAACAATTACAAAAAAGTAGGAAGAATATCAGACGATTTTATTACTTGTTTTCAGTTTGTAGAAGTAAAAGTGCGGAAGTTCGTTGTCGATCGTTCGTTGAAAATGCTAGTTGAACTTTGATACGATTTACTTCTCCATCTAAATCAAATTCTCTTTGTAAAACGCTTTCTCCACTAAAATCTGCACCTTTTTCTACATGGGAAAATTAAATATTCTTAACAGATTGTTCTTTTTCACAGATCAAATTAATTGCTAACGAATAATTTACCATCGGCACAGTGTTCCCCAAAGTAAGACGTCAACTCGCAATTACAAGAAGCCTCTTGTTTACCGAAATCCTCCGTACAAGTTCCTTGATTCTTGCACGGTATAGCATCGCATTTCATGTGACAATTTGGTAGAACGCCTTTACTGCCTTCGTGATTAGCTTCGCTAGCTAAATTCGGCAAATCGACGAGGTACTGTCCTATCATAAGACCTCGTAAACAGCCAATGTAGCCTTGAATCAAGTGACCCTCTACTCCAACTCGTAGAAGATTATCCGGATCAAATCCTCCTAAATTAACCTTCAAATACAAAATCATTAATCAGATAATATGAATTTTTCGATAGTTCAATGAAAATGTAAATACAAATGATTCGTACTTGAAAATAATCCGTAGGAGGTGCTGGTGGTCGCTGAGGAGCGAGTATCTCTTTCTCAGGATTGATCCAGGGTTTGTTCGAATAAGTGTCGAGTAGAAGCGGCACGGCATCGAGCGTCACATTTAATTCGTTTACGTGAAGCGTTGTTGTGTTGTCGGTGCGCACGATTGCCACTTGAACGGATATTCCAGTATTGGCACCGGGATACTCGACGGTAATGTTCTTTATTTCGTTGCCGGCGTTGAACAGATAAACGATATTCGTGCCGTTCGATACGTACAGATGCGCGAAATTGTTTAAATGATCGTTTGCATAGAGAATCAACGAGTGCATGTCGTAAGTCCGTAAATTAATGAGTATATTTTTTATCAGCATACTCTTTAAGAGAGTCTTTTCCTCCTCCTCTTCGCTCGAACTGAAGTAATTTTTCTTTAGGAATGCGCCGGCTGATGTGAAAGTAAGTGCTTTATTGTTAATATCTGTAAATGGTAAAATATAACTTTTAGTCTCATTACTTTTCTTACTAAATATATGTGAATTTTTACAATTACTCACTAGTTTCGCAGTAAGTTCCCAGATGAGCCCACCTATTCTCGCACACACATGTAAAGTTACTCCACAATTCAACACAGCGTGCATTATTCTGACATTTATTCGGTTGACACGACGGCTTGCAGTCTTTTATGATCTCTGATAAGTGAACTGACATGTAGCTGTGAATATCAAGAATCTCACCGTTCACTACCAGACCTCGGAAACATCCAATTAATCCTTGTCTTACCGACGATGTTCTCAAATGCTCACTAAAAATTTTAGAATAATGTTTATAGTTTAAAATCTCATTTTCATAAGGCTAGAAGAGAAATACTTACGCTGTAGCGCCACCGATGAACATAGAACCTTCGAATGGTCCGAATTTTTCTTCGGGATGCAAATCGACCATTTGAAAATCAGTGTTAATCATAAATCTCACGTGGTAATCATTGTAATCAATCCATATCTTTTGCCACTCTCCGTTGTTTAATTTTCTGCGGCTCTTAACTTCCAGCTCGCGAATCGTTCCCGTATTCAAAGTAAAATTAAAAGTCAGTCTATAATCGGAAGTGAGCGCAACCATGAACGATGGATAATTGCTTCGAATTGGTGGTTGGTATAGAAGAATGGCTTTTTCGCCGGTGGTCCTGAAGCTGAAGGCAATGTCGCCTTTTCTCCACCCGGGTACTTCGATGTACGATTGTGAAGTCGTGAACGTTACAACATATTTTTGAGTATCTATTTAAAAAAAATCCAAGTAATTCAATTTAATTAATGAAAAGTAAAAAAAGGGAATGTAAGTTTGAATAGATATAGGCTTACTGGTTTCAACGCATTCGAGAGGACCAAGCGTTATTCGACCCAGAGCATCTTCCTCGAGATCCCGCTGCTGAAGGAAGACCATTTCTGTGATTCCCAAAGATTCCGGAGTCTCGTAATACCCTTCGTCAGACAACCATTTTCCAGCTGATACATCACAATTGCAGCTCAGGTTCGAGTTCACACAAGTTCTGTTGACTAAATATTACAAAGTATATAAATCACGCCAAAATTCTATCAATAAAGTTAATTTTAATTAATTTCTTTACCTCCGCAAGGACAGGAACCTCGATTAACATTACCAATATAATCCACAGCAGTTCCTTTTGAGCTGGAGAACCAAGTTGCACTGTGAAGCTCTAGAGGAGCCTTGTAACAATCGTATTTAACGTATTGACTACAATAAAGCGAGTGCGAAATGAGCTCTTGCAACATTTCCGCCGTGAATTGTATATAAGTAATACTGAAAGAGAAGTCGGATTCGGTTAGCGAGCGAACATCCACTTGTGATGGCAAATTGTGCTCGACGATGGTTTTCGTGGAATCCTCAATCGATTGGAACTCGCACTTAACTAGAGCTGGTGGAAATCTGCCATTGCCGTCTATATCGATTTTGTAAACGTCGTCCTTGGTGTAACCCAAAAGAGCTAACTCCTCACATGTTTTTCTGTACTGAGCTGCAAATGAGTCATGCAGTATTATTCTGTTTAAATTCATAAAAAAACCTTTTCTAATTATTTATATTTTTGAAAATTTTTAAATAAAAGGACGTATTAATAAATAAATATTTAATTTGTTTTAATTTTCCAATATCTTTGACTTTTTCGTATAAGTAGAACAAATTTAATATTTAGAAATTGGTGTCATGGTTTCTAGCAATGCTATAAATTAACACAATTCTATAATTTTCTAAAGTGCACGACCGTAACCCGTTCAATTTTATTGTTTATTTTTTTTAAATTCTTTTTAGTCTTACCAAAATGACAATTTTTTCCAATATATCCAGTGTCAGTGCAGTCGCAAGTGATTCTGTCTTCTTTAACTGAACACTTGCCGCCGTGTTCGCAGGTGTTTGGTCGCTTACAAGGATCGACAAATTGGCAATTATCGAGCGCAACTTCACCAACGACTCGTTCTGTGTTAATGATGTACCGAGGCTCGATTCTCTGATCGTTTACCATAATTTCTCTCATACAACCCACCAAGCCTAAGAAAATTTATTATTGTTGAATAAAGGTTTTCTTAAATTTATTTTATTTTCATTGCATTATACATAATTTTCTGTATGTGTAATTATAATGATTACCTGGATTAACTTTGCCGCTCCCAATGTAAACGCGATCTCCAAATTTCAAATTCATTTGGAAGAGCTTGCTCTGCTTATTTCTGTAATCCACCAAAATGCTGAGTTCCTCTTTCGTATAATTAAGCTCGACTGCGTGCCAGGACGTGTTAAAAGGGAATTTTACGCTGACCGTGACGGTGACATTCTCTGCCATTACAGGAACTAGACGAAAGCGTATTTCGTCGTTAACCACACGCAACTATAATAAAGAAAATAGCTGTTACTTAAGTTTTAACTCTAAAAATAGCTTCAACGCTTTTTTAATTTGAAAAAAATCTTTCATTTCGTATTTTCATTAAAAAATGAGTCAGTACCTCCCAATATCCTGGGCCATCTTCGCTAGTAACATCGCCGTAAGCGACAACGGCTATAGGTATAGAACTTTTGAAATCAAAGTTCAGCTTCAAGGAGTCGCTACTATCGACAGGCCACCATATATGACTACCAGCAAAAGGGTAAGTTATGGGTATCACTTCAACGTCTTCTTCGTAATACTCCGGCTCGAGGACTCCGATGTAATGCACCATTGGATTCGAACGTTTCAATTCGTAAATGATCGATTTGTCGTTAAAGAACACGTACTTTAATGAGCCTAAAAGATTTATGACAGAATTAATTAAATCCAAAATTATGACTTCCGCGCAAATATAATGATACTTCACCTGCAAAATTATTATTGGAAACGAGGCCCTCCTTTTTATGCAGCTCAGGCCCACCGCCGATATAAATCTCGGGATCGATGATCATATTGTAATTCTCACCAGGTACCTCGAGCACTCTGATATCGTCGTTGAGGCTGATGTAGACGAGCGAGACGTTGTGGAAGATGGTAAGATTGTTCCAGTAGTTCATGGTGACGTGGTAGCCGAGAACTGTGCGAATTTTCGAGTCGTGCCCGAAATCTAATTCGACGACGACGCTGCCATTATAAATTGATGCGGCGACGTAGTGAGCCGTCCCGTCGATCTCGCCCGATGCGTAGAACAACGCCGAATCGTCCCATTTTGTCTGAAATTGAAATTTATTTTTTTCATTATATAAAAATATATTATGTGAATATTACTGCAGCATGGATTTGGGTTATTGATAAATCTAGGATGATATCAAGATTATATTTCGTAAAATATATTATGTACAATTTTTAATGCATTACTAAAACTATTTCATTCATTACGAACGCATCCTCTTTCAAAACTTGTAACGCTGCAAAAAATCTCGAGATACGCTTTTCACCGGTACGAGAGTCTAGGTCGTTGTACTCATATATCGAATACGACACAATCTGCGAAAGATTCGGTTTTTCGAAACAGTTCAAGATGAGCAGTCAAGTTCCGTGAAGAAGAAGTCGCGATAGCGAAAACTGCGAGCGATAGCAAAAAAAAAAGCGAGTGTCGTCTATACGCAAGTACCGCGAGGCACGTGTTCTTTATCTATAGGGACGATAAGAAAAAAGTTCCCAGCGACCGATTAAAGCAGCATCAAAAACTTTGCGTCTATACATTTCACAAATTGAATAATATTTTTATTTTCTTATGATTAAGCGCTATCTTACCTTAAACGCGAGGCTTATTCTGTTGACAGACGAGTGCACTCGATCCTTCCAATCGTAAACTCGAAAAGATACGTAGGACGAGCCCCGTAGCGTCAATATAGTAGCGGCTAAAAAAAAAGGCAGATGCACAATTATGTAAGGCAATGAGCAGTCGCACGCTAATGCAGTAATTGAGGTGAACTTAATATACTAATTGGCACCTACTGTAAACGTCGCACCTTTCTCCCTCGTACTTGGTGCCGAAGCAGTCGCACGTTAAACTGTTGTAATGATTAACGCACTGGCTGCCCAAGAAGCACAGATTTTCCCGCGTCTTGCATCTAATTAATCGAGAATTTGGTCAATTGAGTTAGATAGTTTAGTGCTGCAATATACTAATGGCCGTTTAAAGGTCGAGACCTCTTTCTATAAATCATTTTGTATTATTTTACATCGCGAGTGTAAGAAAAAGGCCTCCTCCTGTGTGTTACGTAATCGATTCAGAAGCCAGAAAATAAATTCAAAATTCTACTTCAAGGAGTAATTATAATAATTGACGGCGTCGAATGACTAAAGGATAAAAATAGGATCGAAAGAAAGAATCGAGTAAATATAGAAATGAACTAATTTAAGGATGGCGATGATGTAGTTGAATAGTAAAAAAAAAAATATAAGTGTAATAAAATTACTTGTCGATGCAGCCTTCCTTGACATTCTCGTGTTTGGTCGCGATAAGAGGACGGATGGGAAGAAGATCGCTCGCGGACTTCCCCGAACTCAGCACCATATCCCTTATACAGCCGACGAACGACTCGATTATGTACTTAACACCGTGCAACCGCTCTTCCGAACTCAATCCTAAAACCAAAGAAGAAAAAAAAAACATTCCAGCGTTAAGTAATTCGCAATGCTTACAATTAATTACAACATGAGTTTTTAATTGTTCCAACCTCCTATGAGCACAACGGAAGCGAGTTCCTCCGAGACGCCATAATTGACTATGTGCTCGAGGACCTCTACTGTAGTCTCAGCCTGTTTGTCGTCGACCCTGGCGATGAGTTTGGCCCCGTGCACGTCGATCCTGACCAGTACGCTGTGCCACTCGTCGCGATTCAGACCCTCGCCCACAGTGAGACTCGTCGAGTTCTTGCCGAACACGTGCACCACCTTCAGCTGGCCCTTCTCCACGATCACGTACAGGGCGTAAGGCTCGAGACGCTCAGGTCGGTCCTTTACGCTGTGGTAGACGAGGAGGCCGTGCGGCAGCTTCGTGCGGAATTTAAATGAGATCTCGCGACACAGCCTGTTGAATACGGTGTTCCACGTTAAGTTTCGCGTCGCAATGTGTGCGAGTCTTTGTTCGCTCGATTTATATATATACACGCACCTTAATTGAAAAGTTTTGATTCCAGGACCGTCGAGCTGGATGAAAGTGTTGCTCTGTGCGAACATGAAGGTCTTTTCGTAGCCGGACTCCATGAAAGTTAATTCCTGCGTAGTGCAAAAAAAATCGATATAATTAATAATTATCTATATATTTCTAAACAAAAATATGTAAATAAAAAACAAACTTAAATACCTTTCCCCTTTTGTGTTTGGGTACCGGGGGCCTCGTCGGCTTCGTAGGTATGAAAGTGGGTACGGGCGTAGTGGTAGTGGTCGTCGGGGTGGTGCTCGTAACGGTCGCGCTGGTCGTAACGAATACGCTGCCCTTCGTCACCATATACGGCGGCAGAGTATCTGCACAGACAATCCGAAACAAAGCAACGTAGATTACACGCATCGACATTAATATATATGAAAAAAAAAAAAAAAAAAAACACTAACGTTCAGGTCCACCGATGCAGTAATGCAGACACTCCTCCTCGGTATTGAATCTGTTGTCGTTGCCGAGACATCCGCCGTACACGAAGGTATGACACTTGCCCTCGGTCTTGTTGAATGACCACTTGTGGACGTAATTCTTGCAGGGTCCGTGCTCGGTTTTCACGAAACACCGATCGGGAAGATCGCGCCGAGTCGTGGCCGAGACGCCGTTCGTCGTCGGTGTCAGCGCCGTCGTCTGGATTGTCGAGATCGAGGTCTGAATCGACTCGTCCGGTATTATCTCGTCGAGGATAGTACCGTTTACGACGAGGAGATACGCCAGTACTGGGGCCAGGATCCCGAGGATCCGATTGCCTGCGACCGTCATTGTGCCTCATTCGTTGATGATTTGCTTGACGCGGCGGTTTCGCTGAGATATTCGGTTTACCTGAAAAATCAATCGTCAAATATTGATCGAATGTTTGTACTTTTGTATCCTTTACTTTTCTACAATGAATCGCGCTTATAATATAAATAAATTAATGTCAAGTGCCTGTAAAAGGTACGAAGGATTAAATTTTAAAATTAAAGCACACAAAATTCACACAGCAAACCACAATTCAAAAACAAAACCAGACTTTTCAAAAGAATTACATAAGATAATCCCGTAGTCTATTCAGTATTCCGGCCGCGTCATCCTTTTACCGAAAGAAAAAAAAAAAAAAAAACAAGCAAAATAAAAAGATCCAAATTAAAATTCTCCCAAACACCCCAAGCCGAACAAGCGCGTCGCGTGCCACTGGCGCGGTACACTCGCCAAGAATGAAAGACGGAGAAAAAAAAAAGAAGGAACAGCATCGCTTTGTCGGCTGCGTGTACGTGTGTGTATATGCGCGTGTATTGCATTCGGAGCACGTGTGATAATAGGTATGCGCGCGCACGACTCGCCCACGCGCCTCATCCGCGAGCTTTTGAAAAAGGCCGCGTAGACGAGTGCGTGAGCTTCCTTCCGGACTCTCTCGACACTTGCCTCCTTAGACTTATATATACCTTTCGGATATTAACGACGTCCTGTAGTCTAGCCACCCGCGTTGATATTATAAATTTCGAGCGAGGGGCCAGTGGAGCTTTGGTATAACTGATAAGGATATACACTCTTTTTGTGTTTCTAAGAGTTTTCTTATAAATTTCTTGAAAGATCGTATCGCTTTTATCACATTGATTAATTGATTAATCTACGGTAGTCATAAAAGAATAAAATCATCAGTGCTATTTAATATGATGGAAACAAGCGTTTATTTACGCTAAATCAAGAAAACAAGCGAAAAAAGTAAAAACATTTTGTCTGACGAATCTTCTACGAACGCACTGTTTACACACTATATTTCAACGTGAAAAAAGAAACCGGTCCTCGTAAGATCGATGCGCTGAGTGATTCTTAGTCTGGACTACCGTCAACACACATACTTTTCGGACGCTCATCAATCATAGCTGGATGTCCTGCCCGTCCATTACGACGAATTGGAATGGTAAGTAATCTATATCTCGATGGGCGATAGTAGTTATCGAACTGTCGCTTGATTGATCGAGACGAATGGCTGTTATGTATGCTTGGGGGGAAAAAGTAGATTTGAAAGCGTTTATAGTGCGCTTTAAATTTTTGAGATTAGGTGCCGCGCTGAGTGACGAGATTCTCCGATTGCGAGGGATTTCAATGCATTTAGAGCGGCATATACATCATCGTTTTTCATTCGAATGTGCATCACTATGAATTTTTTATACTAGATTCTTTATGCCGCGTTGAAAAATCAAAGTACTTCTTTGCACGCGCCATTATTTAAACTTTATTACATGAGTCACATTCATCTTACGATTTGAACAAACGATTTGTAAAGAATTAACAAATAAAACAATAATAGGTACGGTCAAATAAGCGCTGTAAAGTTCCAAGTTTTTTTTTTTGCCAACCCAGGTCATTCAGTAAAACACACTAATTTTCTTGCTTAACCGCTCGGCCGAGCGGCCCAATTGAACATGACCATTAGATTCTCAAGTACGTCTGTGAGAACGTTTTATGCGGAAAACAGCTGTTAATTTCCAATCCAAACCTTATATAATATATACAGCCCATGGCATCCGCGACCATTATATTGTTTATCAAACTCCGAATTCCACGAAGAAGATTCGTTCCTTGTTATGTCCATCATAGAGATGCATTGTTGAGAGACTCTGTGGGGGCATACATTACACCTAAATGCCAGCGGTACGCGACGGCGGTCGGACGGTCGGGTTTTAATGGAATCGCCGCCGCTCGTGAACCAAGAACCTCGTGCAAAGAAGGAAGTCGTTAGCGCCGCGTATGGACGATTCACAGATGGAGAAAATTAATATTTTCTTTTTCGTTTATTACACGAATGGTTTGCCGCGAACACTGTTCGATATGCAAATGCATTATTTTATCGTCTATATATAACGCGGTAATGAAAACTAAATATTTTTTGTGGATTGTAATTTTACAAAGTTAAAAAAACGCACAAAAATGTTTGTACGAGAAATATCTGATTTTACGAAACAGCGGAAAGTTTCGGTCGGCTTATAAAATGCGCAAGCGTATATTTTGGAAAGGTATATATACTTAATTGGCATGGAAAAATACGTTGGTTTCTTATTATAATCCGATTTAATTCACCATAAATTTCAACCTTAATCGGATTGAGCGGGTATAAGTATTTCTCTCAAGTGCAGGTTAATAAATTTGCACCTTAAATTAATACTTTAAGCTTGCATAAGAATTCACTTTCATTATATGATTGAGCCGATTTCATTGCAGAGACAAACACTTGCTCTCAACAGCAGTACTGTAGTAAAGACAAAACACTCTACCATAATCCCATTGTAATATTTATTTATTTTATTTAAAAAAATCCTACCGTAGAAACCGATCGCATAAACAATGTACAATTTGATCGAGGTCCAAAGACTCGACGTAATTTCATGCGGTCGAAACAGCGGCGGCGGCGCAAGAAAAATCGCAAGCAGCCGAGCAGCAGAGAACGACTGCCTGGCGCTGATCTCGCTCTCGTAGCCGCTCGGCGGATGTGCGCGGGCCGGGCTCAATTGTCTTGTCTCTCTCTCTCTCTCTCCTCTCTCCTCTCTCCTCTACTACACTAACACACGAACCTGTGCAAGCTCTCCCATGTATAACGCACGGTGCTTTACTACTTGACGTTTCTTACGCGGTACATATATACGTTCGAGCACGTGATTGTAATCATCACGTGAATGTATATACATCACATTTTGTGGACGAGTGGAAAATGAAGAGGAACAAAGTTTTATCAGTGTTGCACGTGCGAAAATCGAATTAACCCACGGTTAAGCGTAACGAAATCGACTCGTATATACTTTTGATAATCGATAATTTATGGCTTTATTAATATGTGATAATTTATATATGCTTCGTTAGATTCGTAGATAGGGATTTATCGTATCTTCGCAATTTAATGTTTACATGTAAGCTTTATTTTTAGAAACAATATATAAGAAGCTTTCTTTCTGAGCGAAAAGATAAGGCGCGCGCAGGCATACAGGGTGCGAGAAGTGCGCGCGAGCAAACGGTACACAAGAGATAAGGAGGAACATCTGTCATCGGAAGGGTCAGTCGTAACAGGATGCAGAAAAGTGTACAGGACGCGGCGGCTGTCAGTCGGCGAATTGGAGGGTAGATAAAAGTCGACTCACGGCCTATCCACGAATCGGAGCTGGAAATAAGCGCTCACCTTGCGGTTTTAGCTGAGAGACTGCGATAATGCGAATGAAGGGAAAGAAGAGTTTTTTTATGTTATGGGTGCGGGAGTTTTTTTCTCTCTCCCAAGAAATTGTCGAGTGTGAAAAAAGTAGCGCCCGAAAACTCATCGTTTCGTTCGTCGATCTTTTTTTACTTTTCCTTTTTTTCTTTTTCATCGATCCGAAATAGAAAAATGTCAAGTACCGATTTTCCACACAAACGGCTATATGTCGCAGCCGAAAAAAAAAGAAAATGGCAAAATACATGTAAGAAGGACCGCTAGACTCATTGTTCATCGCGAAAGAAAAGTATGCTTATTTTTAAAGTGCATAAAAGCGGAGAAGTAGGTGAAGAATATAGTCGGCTGTGCATATCGTTGTTCTGAGCTTATTGTCGGTCGAATCGATATATCGAGCAAGCGAGAGAAAAGAGGCGCGCGCGCGCGACGGCCGCGACGTAGTGCACAGGTCGACGGATCGTCGTCGTCGCCGAGCGTTTAACTCACCGCGTTCCAGTTTTAGTACTGAGCGCAAGACGCGCGGAGCCGAGCAAAGGTTATATCTTGAACTTGGGTGAGATTCGCTTGTGCGACTGTGTAGGTGTGCAGTGTGCTCCGGTTTGCTTATATACTGTGCGCGGCAATAAAAGATTTTCTTTTCTTTGCTGCACAATCGCAATGAAGATTCTATGACTTGTAAAAGAATTCTTTTCAATTAAACTCGAGTCACGTAACCATCTTTACTATCATATCTTTACTTATATCCGCACTTTTCATTGATTTCTTTCTATTATATCTTGCAACGCATCCCATCCGAATAAAGCAGCTTTTCATTGATTTCAAGAGGAAAGAAAGAAAGAAAGAAGAGATGAGCTGTCCGAAAGTCGTTGGCCCCTGACAATAGACTCTCCCTCCACGAAAAGCGTGCGGATAGGACCGCGGCGACATTAGGAATTCAAATGTCGCGCGCACTCGTTAATGTCTCTCGACACGTGGGCTGTTCAAACCCTTTTTCTGCCGGTGAATCATATTGTACATCTTCTTTTATTTTTAATATTCTTAGCCGTACGCAGGATGCGAGGATCATCGGGATAAGATCGCCGGGCATTGTCCCATGAAATCTCGGAGTTTATGAATTCTATAAGCGCCTTTGCATATACTGTATGAATCATTTGCCTCTTATAGTGGAAGTTGGGAGCGTTTTTCAATCTGTATATTTTGGACAACCTGTTGGACTTATTGAAATAGATAATGTGAATGGTGGAGTTGAATTGTTTAATTTAAATGAATATTTACTCCATATAATGGTTTCAAATGCTGCTCCATTGTAAAGTTTAAAACTACTTGTCAAAAGGATAATCATTCGAAGGCCGATACGCGAAGCAAATCATTCAATCGTTAAAATTAATGACGGTATAAATTACATCAAATGCCGGTAATAAAAAAATAATTTGTTTACTCTTAACATTCCGTTAGGATGAAAATTCACACCTTCGCATCGAGCACTTGTACTTTCGAAAAATCCATCGTAATTTTTACATCAAACAAAGCTATACACCAAATTGATATTTATTTTTTTTTCCATAAAACAGTTCCCATGTCCAGAAAGTTCGTAAACCATTTCGTTACACAGGCACAGTGATCGGTAAATGTCGAAAATGTCACACTTATTTCGAGAAAGAAAACGTGCGCTACGCTAATTGCCCACATCATGCGTGCGCGCGAGTTCTCCAACGGATCCGGTTACTACTGGCTACGTTAGATACACCTTTACACACCTCGTATAATGTCGAAGATTTTCAGGTCTGTTAGCCTCGCGATTGCGGTTAAGCGAGCGTGCGTGCGCGGAAAGGACAAATTTTTCAGCTCGCTTACGCTTATACGGGAAAACCCATTTTTTTTTAAATGCCGGTGCTGGTCGTTATTAATTAAAGCCTGGGTATCATTTTTCGAACGATTTGAAACCGAACGATGCCATTGGATGATTTCCTTGATTGCAGACAGCTTTGAAAACGTTCGAATTTTATGCGATAATCATTATGCGACTGTTCTAATTTGAGATAATCACCTGCTCAACTTTCCTATTTCTACTTGGTTCGAAAGCATTACTCCTTTCTTATTTTTTTTTCCTATAGCGTATAAAGCAATTACCGCAAACGACGGTATTGCGAGATTGAAACGTTGGATTATTTCATTACGCGGATGATTCACACACCGAAAACGAAATTAAATAGACTACCGGGAACCTCGGTATTAGTATATTAAGGACCGCTAATGCGACGGTGATTCAGTTAAATTCTTTACGACGTTTAAATTATATTGATTCAATATAATATCGGGATGCGCCTAATGAGACTCGCTTACGAACTCTCTTTGCCGCGATAACGAACATAAACATTTGCATGTTTTACACCCAGACGGTGTGTGCGTTATATAAAAAAAAATTATCTGAAACCAGTTTTGTTTGCGCGCGCGCTCTATAAGCTAGATACAAACACGCGGCGAGCCTCGGCTTAAACGTGTCCGATCGAAATCAATTTTCTATCGCAATTAATCGGCTGCATCGATTTACTTTGTCGAGTCTTTCTATCCTTCGGCGTAACTGCACGCTTCGAACTCCTCGCATTTATATACATACAAAACCGGAAAATGTTTTCGGCGTCTCGTGTGCGAGATAACCCTTAAGATACTTCGGCCGTGACGTCACAGCGCGATTATTTCAAAACCGCCTCTCGACATTAAGCTTACCCGAAAAAATCCAATCGATTATAGTGTATGTCCTCTCGAATCGCAGCTGCGCCTGTATATAATCCACACAAGCACGGATTATACACCTTTAATTAATATCACGCGCGCACAGCAGTAGCAGGAGCAGCAGCGGCAGCATCGGCAAGGTCGTCGTCATCGCCGCGCTCGCATCAGCTGCATCCGAGGCGACGTGCAGCCATCGGCAGCACCGCAGAGGCACAAGTCGAGCTGGTCTCGTGACTGATCCGCATATCGCGCAGCAGCCGCGCGCGCGAATCGTTCTCCGTGTCCGACAGGTCCGACTGCTGCAGCACACGTACAGTCTCTCCTTCTCTATCGCCGCGCGCTCGGCTACCGTGTATCGTTGACTTTTATTATTAACCGCAGATATACTCACTTTTCTCTCACGAGTAGTTTTTATTTCACTATCTTTGTTATCGTGCAATCGTTTGGTTATAGATCAGGTATTCTAAATTTTTTATTCAGACGTACTTTTGATAAAGTTCTCATGAACCGAGTGATTTCTGAGAAATCAACAAAAACAACACAAACAGTTATTTTAGAATGTATAATAGGTAAACACAAGCTACCGGTTTTACTGCATGACAAAGATTGCGGGAGATTTCAGCGGCTCTCGAAAGAAAATAAACGGCAGACTTAATCTATGTCAACCCGGGCAGCATTCAATAAAAAGCTTGCGCAGATGAGAATCCGCGCGTATACAAACACAATAAACTCTACTCTCCGCGTTCTATATTTATTCTCCAAATCGGTCGGTAATCAGTCGGTGCGCTCACCTTGCACGCGAATCGATTACACATGTACACCCACACACGCACACGGTTCAAAAAAAAAAAAGAACGAGAGCGCAGCACATCGAAGACGCACGCGCGCGGTGGCAGTTCGCGCCTACGACTGCCGCGACCGGCTCCGTTCGCCGGTCTACAAGCTCTGATACGTCTCTCTCTCTCTCTCACTCTCTCTAGGTCCCCCCTTCGTATATGCAATATGGGCGGCCACAGCGTGCGCGCGGCTGGGTTCCGCATTAAAAGAGCCTCGTTTCGTTCGTACGACGGATCTGAACGAGGGACCCGACGAGCTTCGTCTTGTAAGCTTGCGCTCCCGATTTTTTTTTTTCGAGCTTAAGTCCTGGTTTCTTTTATAATTTTTACAGTTTTGTAAAAATTCACGTTGATGTATGTGGGTATTATACCAGCTGTTATTGTAACGAGTGCATATCTTCTCCCATCGAAAAGTTGCAGAAATTTTTCAACAATGCGAGAGACAGCGTCGTTACCTATTTATGTAATATAAATGTAGTGTCGATTCATAATACGAATATGCTCCAGAAGCAAATGCAAAATGTTTAACAAATTTTTTATGTAAATGAACATTATTAAAATATGTAAGCTACTCATTTACACTATATAAATAATATAATTTTTTCATTGTATTATTTTATGTTCATTATTTTTAAAGCCCAAATTTTTTACTATTCTACAGTCAATCAATCTTTACCGTGATTATTTTTTGTGCCTTTAAAAGAACAAAAATTAAATGATTTAACAACCAGAAGTAATAAAGAATTTCGAGAATATATTAATCATTGTATACGCAGGTATATTCGCTTGGAATAAGTCTGTATGAAAGATCTAATCTAGGAAGTTGCATAATAGAAAATCAATTTAATTTGTCGCACCGTTCAATTATATAAATCGTAAAAGCGCTGATGTGTATAATCGACGTTTTTCAGAAGGCTCTAAATTTTACAAGGCTCTAAATTAATTAATTTTTTTTTGCTAAAAATGAAAAGTACTTACCTATTTTTAAAGTTTATATAATGAAATTTGTTTATGTAACCTCGAAAGTTGTCTTCTGCACATATACCTATAAGCAACTTTTCATATTTTGAGAACTAAAAAAATTGCTCTTAATTTGAAAATTACAATACCTATACCGAATCACGTAATTAGCAATCAAGAACTTTAGATGTCTGCTACTCCAAAATCCTCTACTCCAAGCGTGAAAAAAAAACGTATAGCGGCAGAAGAATCGAGGAACAGTCGAGAAAGCCAAGAGAAAGAGAACAGCAAAGTTCGCAGGCACCGTAGTGCAAGTCTCACGTCCGAGTATATATAATACGTAATGTCGTCGAGAGCAAAAGTGAGAGAGAGAGAGTGAGAGATGGAAAAGAGAGAATTGGAAGTGTAACAAATAAACTGACAACGAGATAATAGACAAATTGACCCTAAGCACATCCGATTCGTTAGCCGTGTGTCGGAAGGTCGCAGTCTCTCTCTCTCTCTCTATCTCTCTCTCTCTCTCTCTTTCTCGTGACTATATACTTATACACGACTCCAGGGACTCGTTCCTTCCCTTCGGCCATCGTGACGCGCACATCACATGCATTCCCTTTCGTTTCTTTCAAGGCGACCAAACGAGTATCACATGTATATGAGTTCTGATTTTTTTTATTTCTTATTCCTCGAGCACGTGATAATCCGTTGCATGTTTACTTTATCCAACGAGTATTGAAAATTATGAATATACCTATACAATTGAAAAGTTTGATATATAATTTTTTTTTACACTTTACTACTTATATCCGGTTTTCAACTAAAATCAGTCATTGGTTAAAAAATCAAAATACTTTGAATCATTTATGAATATCATATCAATCACAATCATTAAAAATAATTAAAGTATCTGCAAAAAAAAAACACTAAATGAAACATCAAATTTCAACCAATAATATAAATAATAGAAAGGTAGTGAGTTGTGGATATAGCATTAAAAATCGGCTAATAATAGATACAACAACGTTCCCAGCAGGCTCATCGAACCTCGATGCTCACGACGCGCAGTCTTCAAACTGCAATATACCCGAGAGCGGATGCGTCAGACCCACGGCTAAGCAAACAATACACGTGTACACAACGCGTGCACACACACCGGGCGTCGCTACGAAAGTGGGAGATAAGATTATAAGTCCGTAGTGGACGCCTTCACTCTCTATTTTTCCCTCCGATCGGAAAACGTGTCGAGGGCCTTATCGGTGCGCGAGGCCTAAAAACCGTTGGATCTTCACCGAACCTGAAAATTACAGTCGGATATACAAGACAGTTTCGAAAAGCTTCGCAAGAAATCTTAAGTGTAAACTTACGTTACACGTCTTACTAAAACCCACGAAAGTCCCAAAACATTCGAGAGAATCGTATTCTCCAAAGTATAGACTTGCGAGTGCAGAGAGTAAGAAAAAATTGAGCGAGCACGAGCTGTCACGCCTAATTATCGAATGATGACTTTTTATTTGCGGACGCGCGCGCGCGCTCGAGACACTTGCGCAGGTGGCGAAAGTGAAGGAATGCGCGAGCTTCGATGCTCCTTATCAGATAAGAGTCGTCTAATACACAAGGTACACACCGTTCGAGAGAAGTTTTAAATCAAGCGATCTATAGAGTCTTATCCCGCTTTTAGAGTCTGTAAAGCTCATAAAGAATTATATATTTTCATTTGAAAGAGAAATAAGCTTACACAAGCACCGACCTTTCGTTACAAAAGATCTAGAGTGATATCGCAAGCGACTCTCACAAGATTATGGCGCTGTTGTTAACAATCGTAAATGTCATTAACGGGGAACCGAGTGTAACACGATTAACCGGCGGATAAATAGAAGCCGCGAAGGCGTTAAACAATTAACAACTGCTACAACGTTTAACGCTTGCGTTGCATAATCATACAATGACCCAAAAATTTCACGCTAATTGTGCTGCATTTTTGTCAATGTCCTTGTTTTTCATACAGGCATTTTTACAATTATTTATAGTAGATTAATCTTTTAGTAAAACATGTAAATACATGCAGAAAAAAATCTTTATTTCAAAATTTGTTACATTTTTTTAAATATAAATCATGTCGAAGCTGTACTGAAATACGTAACATTTAAATAATATATAACTATATACCTTGTTTAAAAATCAAACTTATCACTATTTTTCAAAGTAAATACATACCATGGAGAATACTCTAATCTTATACTAATACTCCATGCAACTTACTATACAAAAATCATAAGAAATCTATTTCTTGGATAATAAATTTGGTAAAATTGACATGAAACGAGATAAACATAGATTATACAAATACTTAACTTAAATTATAGAATTGCATAAGATAATCATCATACGTAAAATACTGTAAATCTTATGACTGATAAAACTATAAAATGTGTAATAAGCATATGGTATCCCCAGCGAATCGCATAATGCTTTAAAATTGTGCTGGAGAATTATCAGATAATAATCTATGCGACTCACCACCAATTAGGGCTCCGCATTCGTTACATTTGCTTGTCTGCATTGCTCTACCACACTCGCCTATTACATAAAGATGTCCGTTAGGACACTTGTACCAGTGTCCTTGTGTAAAACCCACTGCTACATATATCATCTTCCGCTCAAACAGTACTACTTTCAAATCTTTCATTTTACTACGAACTTCACTTTCCGTTTCTTTGGTAAACCTGTTGATACTGAGCAATGTAGCCATCACAGAATTGTTTGGGTTCATCAGATCGCCCAAGTCCATCAGAGCTTTCGAAGGATATGGTGTATTCGTGATGGGCGGCGGCTTCATGTTTATTAACTCTACCTAAAAGTAAAGTTTCATTATATTTTTAAAAAGAATAGTTTGGTAATAAACATGTAACAGTATCATAAAACTTAATATTTACAATGCAATACAGACGTCCAAGCTCCAACTGAATATCATTTAGTTCTTGTTGAGATATTCTCCATTCATATGGAAGTGATTCTATGAGCATAACAATCTGATCTCTCACAAACTTATAAGGTGTATCATCAAAACATAAATTAATATAAGGTACAAATATTTTCAATAATTTAAATATCTGTCTTAAAATTTCCAGTATAATTCTAAATGCTTCTATTTGCTGGGCATTCATATGACGCCGTCTCTGATTTTTTGTGAGGGCTCCTTTCATCAATAAAAAATCTAGCAAAGACATAAATTCCGTGAATCCTACAAAGAATTGAATTATTAATAGAAGTTTTCAAATATCGGTAGGTACGAAAAATTCTGACCAATGTTATTAATTGACTATTATAATATGATAAATAATTAATTTACGAAGCAAAATTAGAACAATCTATTACTATACAAATCATCCGCGAAGGAATAAAAAATAAAAGAAAAGATAAATCAGTAAAGACTGGTCTCTTATAGCATACTGCTATATTTACCTTTTACATTTTCATCCTTTAACATTGTTCTTACAGAATTCAAATACTCGATTTGTTTGCGAAGAAAACTTTTACCATCGCTATCGCGGTAATAGATTTCCTGCTTAACTTCAAATACTTTTTTTAATTCAATCTTAATTTGGTTCATTACCCTCAGACATTGTCTTATAGGAGTTTTGCATTTTGGACACGTTTTTACTTGAATGGTCTCACTATTTGCAATTAACCAATTCAAAAGTCCAGTACTTTCTATGCAGTGTGAACAATCACTTAAAAATATAAACCTGTAGAAACAATAATAACATTTTTATATAGTATTTTTAACTTAAATTTATTTTAAATATTAACCGTGCATCCGGGTCTTCCTCATTGCCAAGAAAAACCTCTGTAAGCTCCTGTTTATCGCAAATCCTGCACAATGGAGGGCACGGATCGCCACAGAAACCAACACACGGATGACCACATTTTAACTTTTCTTTACATGGTTTGTTACATGGTTCAATGTCACATAACTCATAGCATAATTTGCTACATTTTTTATGCTCACATTTCCTTAAACAGGGTTCCTAGAAAATTATTTTATAATGAAAAAAAAAAAAAAAACCTAAATGGAACTAAGAATAAAATCTAAATAACTAAAATAACAATGTATTTTAGTCAATGGTAATTCAACATTGTTGATTATAAAGACATCAAACGGTTTTACTATGTCTTTTTCTCTTAACGACTATTTGTCAGACTTGACACATTAGTTAAAAAATTTTATCTATAAATGTTAATGCTAATAAATAAATTTGTTATTATTACTTTACAATCTGTACAAGGTGATCCACATTCCCTATTGCATTTACTGTGAGGACATCTCATTTCACAAGGTCTTTTACAGGGTTGACATGCATTTCTGCAAGCTACAGTACATCTAAAACAATAATAAACTCGTTTCATACTTTAAATTCTACAATATTAATTATCTAAATACATATTTTGTAAGCTATAAATATCAATTGTTTTGTAAGTGAATTATTACAAATTCTAAATTTTAAACTTCAAATAAATTTTACGCAATTTCACAATTTTTTTTTTTTTTTCGTAATTCAAAACCATAATTAATGAAAATCAATAGGTAAAAAAACTAAATATATTGTGAAAAAAACCCCCAATTACTTATGTCCACAAATAAGAGGATAGGCACATTCCTCTCTACAACTGATATGTATGCGCCCTTGTTTACATTCTCCACACGTTCCTTTACAAATGTGGGTACACAGTAATTCTGCTTTGCATGGTTCTTTACAGTACTTCAGCAAGTCCACAGATTTTGAATCTAATTAATGAGAATAATCAAGTGTTACACTAGATGAACTCGATCTTAGGAACTGAAAAAATGATGATGTCAATAATATTTACCAATTGTTTGAAGATAACAAGGTACTGAGAAAATATGTCCACATTTTCCAGGATTACTCAATTTTACCATGCACCGACATTTAGTAGTACATGAATCCATACATCTAGCAGAACAGGAGTGACCACAAGTTAATATCTTTTGGCATGATTTGCTACATAGAGAAGGTGTTGCCTTTTTGTAGCATTGTACTTGTAAAGTATGCCCACAAGAACTATTTTTGTTCACCTATTAGATGATTAAAAATTACAATACTAATAAATATTGGTTTAAGGTATCATTCGGAAAATTTTCAATAAAAAAAATAATAAAGAAATTTTATGGCTAGTTCATCAATTAACGTACTTTTGTTTGACAATCTCCATCTCTACAAGTTTCCCAACATAGTAATCGACATTCATGTCCGCAACTTAATTTGCGATTACAACGTTTATCGCATTTGATATTTTCTACATTTACGTAGCAATTAATTCGCTTAAAATGATGACCACAGGATCGCATTTTTGAAACCCGTTTTTCACATCGATCGCACTTTTCAAAACATTTTTTTTCACATGGATGATTGTTTTCACAGCCTTGCATGCTTCTTGTACAAGCCTTAGTACAACTATACTGTAAATAAAGCAGTCGTTAGAAATTAATTAAAATAATGAATTAATTAACAAACTAATAATAATACCTTAATGTGGTCTGGATCTTCAATAGCATGACAAATACCCTCACACTTGTGGCCACATGGTAAACGGATCTCACAATCATTGGTGCACTTGCAATTTTCAATAGACAGATGACAGGGTTTTTTAACTTCATGATTACAAATAGGTAAGGAAACATTCACCTAAAAATCATTATAAAGGCTCAACTCGCTTTCTCGAGACAAATTGATTTGATAAATACCTCAACGCCACACAAAAATGTTTCTGGATCACTTGAGCATGACATTTGCACAGTATGACCACAATTCAGCACACGTTCCACCATTATCGAACATGGCTTACATTTTTGATAGCACAGCAATTTGCAGGGATGATTATTCGGGCAACTTTTGATACACAACTGTTTGCATTCAAAAAGCTTGTGTTTCCGATCTAATACGTGGCAAACATTGGTGCAAAAGTGTCCGCAGGGTAAGTCGGCGTCGCACTTCTTTAGGCAGCCTCCTTTCGGACATTTTTCAAAGTCCTCGGCCTTTTTCACCTACAATTGAAGAATACAAATTGAAAACAATTACAATTTATCGCAATCTTTGCTATAATTATAGTGAATGCTGACCTGTATCAACTGATCGGAGTGAACTCGGCATTGCAATTCGAGGCTGTCTCCAATCGCATGTTGTTCGTTCAATTCATTTTGTATTTTCGACCAAATGGTGTCTTTCGCTGTGAGATCATCCATATTTCCCATTATATACAGACCTTCACGTGCGCGTGACAACGCGACGCACACACGATTCTCTTCTCTGAGAAATCCAATGTTACCTTCTCCATTATTCCGGACCAATGACAAAAGAATAATTCGATTTTCTTCTCCTTGGAAATTATCAATCGTAGTTACTCGCACTTGTTTCACCAGTTCATCGTATTTTAATTCCTAAAAAAAGATAAATTCTGAATGTGTATTTAATATATTTCTTAGCTAGTTAAAAATACAGATTACATCTTTGAAGGCGAATAATTGGCCAGAGTAAGTACAGAGTATTGTTATTTCAGTAGCATCGTAGCCCTGCATTATAAGATATTTGGCGAAGGCAACCAAGAATTTAATCTCGTGCTTGTTCATCCAACTCTCGTCCGCGAACTGGCTAGTACTTTCACGATAGGAATGATGCAAGAAATAGAGATTCTTCTTCAAACCCTTCACATCGCGATACTTGAGTACCGATTCATCATTGTGAAGTTTTTCGTAAATAGACGGGGTGATTAATTTTGCGATGTCCGGACGCATGCGGTGCTGATTCGTTAACTGAGTACAGTTTCCTATAACATTTATCATTCGCTCGAAAAGCGATACGTTCAAATTGTACTTAGTTCCCAGTTCATAAACTGACGTTTTCGGTCGTAATTGTTTATGATCTCCGATTAGGATGACATGCTGGCATTCTTTAGACAGTGAGCAAACGACGTGAGACTCGAGGATCTCTGCAGCCTCTTCCACCAATACTAAAACAGTGCCAAGAACTTAATCTCTTAAGAAATAGGAAGAAATTTGATGGATATAAAACTTCTTACTTATGTAAGATTAACCAGAAATTATAATTACCTATAGATGCACGAAGCTCGCGTAACGACGCGTACAATCTAGCAGCACCGGTTGTTGTAAATCCAACTATTCTATGTCTTTTCAATGTACTTAGATCCACCATTTGTTTCGCTTTATTCATTTCGGAACGTATCCTACGATGCTCTTCTAACAAGAAAGTTAGTTCTTGCATTGCATTGCTGTAAGAGGTTTCCACCCAATGCCAATACGTTTGCCAACGTGAGTTACCATTATTATTTGGGTACCGTGATTTATTTAATATCGAGTGTTGAGCCAAATTCATCTAAACGTTTTTGATATGAATTATTAATTTATGCAATTTGACGATTGATTTACAGAAAAAGCTAAATAAAATGGTAGAAATAATTAATTCCCCTCATACTCTTACTTTAACTATATTCACAAAAAAATATAGATTAAAAGATGTTTAAAAAATTTGATTAAAAAATGAAGTTTTTCTCTTACTTGTAAGGGCAGTCGTTGGCTATTCAAATATGTCAAAATATTTTCCCATAAAACTATAGTATTATCCCTACATTCGCAACTTTTTTGACGAGTATATGATGTAGCTGCATCTAACCACTGCAAAGGGAACATTGGTTTAAGGGAATCATCCTTTTGAAGTTTGTAGTTCAGCTCTAATTCATCATCCATGTACTTATTGCCAACATCTTCAATATTCTCTTCTGTAATATCATTAGAAGTAATTTCTGTTTCCTGTGGTAGCACAATAAAGTTTCCTAATTGAGTTATCTCAATTTCAGTAACCCATTCTACCAATGTTTGATTGGATTTTATTTCTTTTATTCTCTCATCATTTATATATCGATCAAATATACTCAAAGGCACAATAATATTTGGGGTGCTTAAATATCGCAAGAACAAACGTACTTTTTGTAACTTTCTCAAAATTCTTTCTAATTCAAACTTTTTACAATACATGGATTTTAGTTGCTTTTTTTCTGAATAATCTTTACAACCATTGGGGTTTAATTTACGTCTTTCCATTAGTGAATATGGTTTCAATTTTTCATTTTTTGATCTGTTGCCTATACGTATTATGGATTTTGTGTAATCAAGAATATGTTCTAAAAATTGATCCAGTGCGTGGTTGGTTAAACAAACTATGACTATAGGGCCATAATTTGAAGTATCAGTTTGCAACAATGTACGAACTATTTGTACAGCAATATATGTCTTTCCTGTTCCTGGTGGACCTTGAATTAGAGCAAATTCTTGAGTCAAAGCACATTTAAAAGCCTGATATTGTGATTCATCTAACTTCATAGCTTCAGCTGTTGGCCAAGGCTGATTTTTGTCCAGGGGTAAAGAGAAATTTTTATAATTTAAATGAGTGAAATTCACAATTTCTAAGTATTTCGGAACTTGAGTGGATGTTCTTGCCTGTACAAGGTAACTTTTCATTGGAAAATTTGTACTATTCATATGCTTTAAAGCATTCAGTACTACTGCATATGGCTCAAAATATATTTTAGATTCCAGCATAACAAAATGAGTTCTGTACATATTTGGAGTAATTAATGTTCCTTTAGAAAATTCTATTACCACATATCCTTCCCGAAGATTTTTAATATTGCGATCTGCTACAGTAGCAAAAAAAACAGTTTTAAAATTATCGTAACTTAAAAGAAGTAATCCACCAAACATAAAGCGTTTTGAAGTATGCCATTTTATATTTTTCTTTATACCAAAATATAGTAGGTCGCCGATATCATTTTCATGTTTTTCAGGAGGCAATAACTTTACATTATAGTAAACGCGAAGATCATTATTTCTATTTTTTTGCTCAGGATACGAATTATACTTTTTTATTCCATTCCTTAAAGGAGATATAACATCTTCTCGTAATAAACGAAAATATATATCCAAGTACTCTTCAACTGAATCATATGCACCTTCAACTTTACAGGGCCTAATGAGAGGATTTGGATCATACAAATCATACACTGTTGGAATTATGCTCAGTGATCTGAAATCATCTATTAGATTCTCTTTAACGCATGATTCTTGTAAAACACTTTCTGAACACTTTCCTTTCTCTGTTTGCAATTCTTTGAATATTTTTAATATAGCTTCCTGAAATTTACAATGGATCTTATTGTCTGGGTTCACTTCAATTGTTGTCAAGATCTTATTTACTTTTTCTAAAGTATTTTTTAATATACCAGTACTACGGGGATTTAATTCAATAACTATTCTGAAAAATTCAAGAAGATTTGACCAAAACATGTCCTTATCTTCATGATATAATTTATTCTGCAATTTTTCAGTTGAATTCTCAAAAGGTAGTTTTGTTAAATAGTCTTCCAATTTTTCCAAAAGAGTAATCCAGACATTGGCCATTAACATTGGAACTGCTACTTTAATATAACTTGACTGGCAAGCCTTGACTACAACTTGCAATGTAAGTATAAGTAAATCTGGTAAAATCTTATCATTCAGAAAGTATTTAAATTCTACTATATTCACAAGCAATTTAGTCACGACTTCATTGCTCGTACTTTCACTCAACTCTTTTAAGCAATGGAAATCAAAATATACTTTGTGATTGCAATTGGTTTTATTATCATTACCACCTTCCCAGTTTGACATTCTAGCTTTCTTGGCACCATCATAATTTTGCTGCTCTTGATGCCACCTTTTGCTAAAACAAAAATAAATTATTATATACATTCCTTTAATTTTTATCCTATTAATAATCATCACACAGCATAGATACATTTTATGCTTGCTTTTATATAATAGTACTTACTTATTTTGATTGAATCCCGGACCATGAGAAGTGTCAGAAAAGTCAATTCTCCTATTCTGATTATAGTTGTCTATAAAAATAGACCAAAGACATAGATCAAAATTGTTTAATGGAAATAAAATCTTAATCCAAAATTAATTAAATTTTAAATAATTCAAGATAAGCAAAAATAGTTAGAAAAATGCTCACAAAGATAAGCCTTCCCGTTTTATAATATTAAAAATTGAAAATAGTAATCGAGTGTAAATCGTTATGGTGAATTCGTATGTGTATACATTTTCCGACATTTCGTACTATTTTCGTTTATTTTTTTATCCTTTGAAAATTACATTATCCAATATATCAATACTCCTACGTATTTGCAAACTAACATGGATGATAGCTTTTACGTGTCTGCAAAGTTACGTAGATGGAAGCTTTTACTTGCCACTAAAAAGTGTAACAAAAAGCGTTCATCGGATTAGAAAATTTACGTATCTCGTGAATATTACACAGGAAATCGCAAGTAATCTTTAATAATTTCACATTTTGTAAGCAGAGCCATTCTGGGGACCACAATAAATAGCGCTCTACCTTGAACTAGAAGAAATATCGAAAATTAAACGAAATTAGTATGAAATACCAAATATCGATAAGTAAGGATACGCGTATGAATTTGCTCTTTTAATGTTTTTGAAGACCATATTAACGGATAAATTATGCAATCATAATGTAAACAATTTTAATAAAGATGTCTACACTATATTTCTTTACAGACATCCATGGTGTCAGAAAAAGAACAAAGAAAAAAAAAAAGAATTCACCAAACCATTCTGAGCAGTAAACTCCATTCTTTTGATCAATCACGATAAATGATAAAAAACGATATGTAGGTAGTTAACTCAGTTAGTTGTTAATTATTTTTATTTGAGAAAATCATATTACAAATCCATGCTAATTTATGTTAAGAACATTGATAATACGATGACAATTGAACAACATAGATATTTATACTTGCCTTTATTTCTTGAATTCGTAACATTAAATCGTCTCATTTTGAAACCTCTTTAACGTAAACTTCTTACAAACTATTCATTTGTATGTAATACAAGAGCCCAAGAACAGCGGGGCCGATATGTAATAATTGAGAAGTCCTGCCGCCCCCCGTGCCAACGAAGGTATAGACTATCTTCGTTGCCTTATACACATGAAATTCCGTTCCGACTTCCGTTGCGCACTTTCCGTTTCTTTTGTAGACTGAAAAAACTATGGCAGCTTTGAACTGCACACAATGCACTCTGTATTGACTTTAGTAGTTGCAGAACAGCAGAATACAGATTTCTACGGAAGCCCGGTACTCGGTATAGGGACATCTACAGACATACTATACTATGTCAGCAATCGGCATGCACGCAACAATATGTCTGCATGAAACAAAGAATGTAGAAAATTCAATTTTTATTGATGCGGAGATTTAAAATTAGCAAAAGTTGTAAGAAATAGGTATAAAGCCATGAAGTATAGATTACCTGATTAAATGTTTTTATACAAAACTAAAGAAAATACATTTCATTTGTAAGACTGGGGGAATAACTAATATTACTGCAGGCGTACTATGTCTGCATGTAACAAATCTAGAAAAACCTACGGAAGCCCAGTAAAAATCAGATGTTCATAAAAAAGGATGCGCCACAGGCGAACAACATTAGGGTCGGGGGTTTGGTGATATTCGTTTATTTTTATATAGAAAAATACTCATTATTTAATCACAGTGGTTATTTCTTTAGTAACACACAAAAATATGTGTGCTTTTAAAATTTATACGTCTTATTTGTATTAAACGTAAAAAATAATTTATATATACAAAATTCATTTTTGTGTCATCTACCTTTTTATAGACAATATTGAAGCAATCGAGAAATAAGCGATTATTTAAAATTTAAAATCAAAGAATATAATTTATATTAATAAATTAACAAATCAAATGAAGATTGACTATAAATGTCGAGATAAATGTCATAGATTCTAAAGTTATGATTTTAAAAACAAACTAATATAGAGAAAAATATGTGTGTTGGCAATAGTTATACTAGCATCTAGTAACTGGCCAAATAATACTAGATTTTTCTAGCTTCATACGGATTAACGGATAGGCTAAGTAGGCAAGCATTATATTGCAATAATTATAGACACGGCCAAGTATTTCCTAAAATTTCTAATAAATTGTTAATGTTCCGCCAAAATATTTTTGAAAATGAATATTTGCATTCTCAACGGCCTCAGAAATATGCGCATTCGTATGCATTTTCATTCCAATCTAAAGAATCACTAGTCTGGAGTTTTTCCATTTCGGTAGGTATAGGAACTGCACCCGAAAAATTCGGGTGACTCGATAGTCGATGACAGTTCTAGTACTTAGTTAATACCTGTAGTACTTAATCACAATATCTCGGACAAAAAATACATTCACACCCTCTGAGGTTCTGACTCTTCTATATTAGAACATACCCGGATATCATATAAGGTACTTATTCTATCGTAAAAAATTCAAAAAATTCAAAATATAACCTGTAGCAAGAACGTATCCGTTATTTCTCATTAGTCATATTATATGTATTTGTATGGAACGTGTGCTGATTTCATTACGACAGATATTTATTATACGGACTGTTACATCATTTAGATGAGACTTATTAGATGTTCATTATTAACTTTTTAAGTTTTTAAGACTGAATTACAAAGTTTCAGTTTTATTTTTATTTATAACTTCATATTTTTTAAAGAAAATAAGCATATAGGTAAAAGTACAGGTTTTAAGAAGAATTTATTAAAAATTTGAATATTTCATATAACATATAAGCCAATAAAAACAAAATAATTTTTTATAATAAAACGATGTTAAATTATGGGAGGTTGATATACGCAAAAAATCGTTTTTATTCATAAAGAGCTTCTTTTAAAAGGATAAAGAATATTTTTATAAATATATATTAAAGACGATAATGTATAAATGCAAACTTTGTTTAGTACGCGGTTAATCAATTTAGTAAAAGCTTCTTTAAGTAGAGGTTACCGAAGTCATGCAATATAATAAATCCGACGTACACAGAGTATGAAGCCCTCATAATTTTAACGCTGCAACTGCTGTACCAACAAAATACTTAATATTGATTTCAAGCGAATATAAAGCAACTTAAGTATTTTTATTGACCAACTTTTTTTTTATCGTTGATATAATAGTTATTATATACTAAAAGTATAATCGTGTATTTGTAAAGAAACTCAAATAAAAATATTCTTTTTCTAAAAGGTAGTTTCTTCTATTTGCTTTTTATATGAAGTTAAACTTGT
Source organism: Megastigmus dorsalis (assembly GCA_900490025.1). Taxonomy (NCBI): domain Eukaryota; kingdom Metazoa; phylum Arthropoda; class Insecta; order Hymenoptera; family Megastigmidae; genus Megastigmus; species Megastigmus dorsalis. Next base: position 122,575 of record UELU01143225.1, read on the forward strand.
GAACGATATTTTTTAAGCGCTTCGTTTTAACAATAGTCGCGATGATATTTGTTTCGATATTGGTCTATCAATAGTACGCAAATTAACATTTATAAATAAGTAAATTTTTTTTTGTTAACTAGATATCTTTTTTTTTTATAATTGCATACTTAGATAATAATTACGCAATTATAGTTAGCTGTCTTGTAACAGACGCATTATCTATGTAAAATAGCAGTTTATCATTTTTTCATTACATGTCCATTTAACAAAGCTGCACGAAATTGAGAAACATCTCGTTCTTACGAGATAAACAGATTTTTCCTGCTTGAGATGAAATCTTCAGGAAATTGAGTAGAAAAAAAAACACGTGATTGATACTGACAAACACCAAGTGTGAAGCCACATTGTTCGCGGATAAGTCATCACCTGACTTGCACCTTCCCACATTTCACAATTTCTTCCACAATCGCGCAACGAATCCTGTGCGAACAATCGATATAAGTCAGTATAACAATAAAAATTATTCCCAAACGCAAACAATTTATTTCTCTCGAGACCCTCAATGGCCATCAAATCAGTGGATCTATGCACTCCTTGATCTTCGGCCAAAGCTCGTCTGTCGTGATGCCAGTGAATTGGTGGAGTACACCGCGTCTTTGATAGTAGCCGATAACCGGTGTCGTCTTGGTTACGTACTTGTGCAGTCTTCGCTCGACAATAAATGGTCGATCGTCCGGTCGTTTACTCAACTGCTCGCCCGTAACGTCGTCTTTTCCCTGTAATCGCAATTGTATTTTATCATGTCGTATAACTATTGCTTTAATTCCATTGATCTTTTTTTCTTACCGGTACTTTGGGGTCGTTAAATCCGATGTTATAGACTCTGCCGCTCGGTAGATGAGTCCAACGATTTTTCACTCGCTCCAAAATCACGGAATCTGGCACTATGAGATTAATAGCCAACGATATGGGATGAATAGATTCCAATTTCTCAGCTTGGGGTACTGTCCTTGGGAATCCTGTTTAACAAACATAAGATCATGGAGTAACTTGTATTCTACAAGTAAATATTAACGAAAAGGAGTATAAATAATATTAAAAAAGAAAAATTATGCTGGAAAAAAAATCGCCACTCTAGGATTATCTTTATGAAAGTAAATCAACAGCAAAAATGAAAACAGAATAAAATTATTGGATTAATTTAAACGCATCAAAGTTTAGATAAAAACACAAAAAATGATTAGGTTTTCAAAAATGCAAAAATTAAAAAACACACATAAAAGACTTACGGCTGTTTCATTCGTAGATTAATGATAACGATTCTGACTGATAGGTTTTTTAGTGATATTAATAAGGAATTTGTAATGAAATTCGAGACAGTATTATCAAATCATATATATCTTTTTTATTAAAAAATAAATCACAACTTTAAACAGTCAAATAAAACGGTTCAAAAGTTCTTTGATACAAATATACAAAACTTTCTGCTCTTTCATAACATGAACGTACATTTCGACAAAATTATCCATTTTACCGACATTCGTACTTTACAATCTGTTCAAAAGCTTCAATGGAACGCATCTGCTAAACGCTGATCGAGAAAAAATGAATATCTTCAAAAATAATAATAAAAAAACTTATTCAAGTTATGTACATAGGAAAAAAAACAAATATTTTTATTTCTTCAAATAGTTCAAAATACAACGAAACTATAGGTAAGTGAAAAAATATATGAAAAAAGAGACGATCCTTTTAAGTTAGATAAAATATCTTTTTATAGTTACAGGTCCGATAAAAAAAAATTACTAAGGTCAGCAAGGGACATTTGAACACATTGACGAGTAAAAATATCGGTATACTGGACAGGAATAAAAGTAAATTTATTGTCAGTTTCCTATTGAGCGTCCCAAACAAGGGCCAAATCAGCTACGCATAAATTGTGCCACGTAATCATTGACCTTTGGCCATATGCTATCCGTCGTGTTGCCGGAGAAGGTTTTCAATAGGTTCAGTGTCTCGTAATAATCAATGACCGGTTTAGTCTTGTTTGAGTATTGGTGCAGCCTCTCTTGGACTATGTCGGGCCTATCGTCCGGGCGCTGAGTCAACGGCTCACCTGTCACGTCGTCTTTGCCCTGTTTCAAACACACACATACAAAATTTCAACTATACTGACTTTCCCCTGTTTAGTTTGCGGATTTTCCAAGTTTTTAAGATGAACCTTTGCAAGCTCATTGATTCCATCTACGCGCTTAAAATTTTTATTCGAATCATTAAAACACTTATATACGTTTTCTTATTTGAATTCCAGTTTCGTAAAACGATTTACCGATTATATTTAAAAAATCTTTGTTTTTATTATCCGCAAAATTGTAAAATGATGTGAGTAAAAAAAATTGCACCAACGAAAGAATTATGTACAAAACAGTTAAAAAGAAGCTGTTTCTATCCTCACCGGCACTTTCGGATCGTTGAATCCGAAATTGTAAACTCTACCGCTGGCTATGTGTATCCAGCGATTCTTAACTCTCTCTAAAATTACGGAATCAGGTACATTCAGGTTGATCACGATCGACACCGGGTGAATTTTTTGCAAAGCCTCGGCTTGCGATACCGTTCTGGGAAATCCTACACATGTAAAAGATAAAAATATGCAGATTTAATCACACAGGTCGAATTCGCTCTTGCATTCTTCATTTTCTGATCATCGTATTCTGTAGTTGGGATGGTTACGTTTTAAATGAAATAAAAACTTGTATAAAGAAATTGTTATAATATGCTCGTAAACAGAATTAATGCTGAAATTGATGATTGGTATCTAAACATTTTTTTTTAATAATATTTTTCCATGAAATTAATGTATTATGAAAAATTTCAAGCAGAAAAAGATACTATTAAAAATAGAGATGACCGTTAAGATAATATAGATAAACTACCACACTTTGTAAAACAAAAAATCAAAAAGTGTAAGGAAAAAGACGAGCACGAAATTAGCAAAACGAAAACAAAAATAGCAAAAGGTATAGAGGACAATCTAAACGAGGGGCAATTCAATGACTCACCGTCCAGCAGCCAATTCTGACCATCCAAAGCTTTGATTTCCTCGCTTATGAGAGCAATCATCGTTTCGTCTGGCACGAGATTCCCGGATTCCAGATACTTTTTCACTTCTTTTCCCAGTGCTGAAAACCAACCAAAAGTTTCCTCATCAATCGAAATTAAGACATTGTAGATAGCTGTTTTTATCATGATTTGCATTGTTAAACATTTATTATTTATCATCGCAATGATTTTAATCTAACTAGAAATTTAATAGTATAATATAGAAACGTGAAAAATTCTAAGAAAATGAATTTTCAAAAATTAATAAAAATCCCAACACTCACGCACGTTCATCCCCAATCGTTTACAATATATATATACAAAAAAATTAATGTGCAAAATTCAAATTGATTACAAAGAATGAAGAGGGTGAAAGTGATATAGTGATATAACTGTACTGGCGATTCGCGGACGAATCAATCCGTGCAAATCGTCCCGCATAACTCGGCCGATTATCTTTTCAACTGGCGTGCAGATGCAACTTCAGCGTCGACAACAGATACGATAATACGGTGCTCAATAACAGACGACGTCGCAATCCTAAAATGAAATCGGTCCAATCTTTTCTGTAATAGGAGAATATCCGTTTTTGACTCGATGAAAAAAATTTCATTCACTCGCAAAAATATGCAATTCATTTATATACGTTTATAAAAGATTGCCGAACCCAATTTTTCCAATAAAAAACAAAATTCGAGCGAATCAAAGCCGGCACGATCAGTCAGGAAGAAATCGAATCTTCCCTGAAGCATTTCGTTAAGCGCGGGAATATTCAAATAGCCATAAATCTCACAAGTCTGATTGGAGATGTGGGACCTGAGCTTGTCGCCGCTGGACAAGTGGCTGACGTTGAAGTGCTTGACTATACGGGCCGAGATGGTACCCTTGCCCGAGCCCGGCGCTCCGAGAATGACGGCACGGAATGCCGCCTGGGCCGCCTTGCCCGAGCAGCAGCTCCTCGTTAGCGCTACCATTGCCTCGGGGTCCCTGCTACTGCTGCTGCTGCTGCTGCTGCTGCCCGCCCCCGCCGCCACCTGCTGATGATGCTGCTCCGCCCGATTACCGTCCGCTCTTCAACGAGAAATGAATATACATGTATAGGTGATCAATTGATTTTGTTTTACCGATGCTCTGTTTTACCGACTGAGTATAGAATAAAGTATATAGTGTACAGCTGTTTGAATACTTTCTATAGTCGGTAAAACAGTGCGGTCGTTTTTCAATTTATAATATGTCGGTTTTTAATTTATTATTATACCGAATTCGTTCGTTAACAATCAACTCAGTATACTTGAAACACATTTGTCCAACTAGGTACGAACCATTTTAATTTGTTTCATTTATTATACATATATAACAAAAAGTCTTAAATTGAACATCCAATCGGGAAACGTAATAAAAGTCATTTAAAGCGTTAAATAAAATATGCGAACTTTTATTACCAGGCAGAAATGATTTGCTACAAGAACCAATCTCTTTCGTTCTGCCTTTCATTCTTCAATCAATGATAAAGAATCAAAATTAGAACGCGTAGTTAAAACCAAGTAAACATGTTATTGGTATATTAAAACTTTATCTGACACTTAAAAAAATTTAAGCAATATAAAATACAGTTAAAAATTTAATTATTGAGTAATTTAATTTGCTAAGCTTATGAATTTTATTTCAGTCAACATATTTTTATGATGTTTTTTAGACACATCAATGATCTAGAAAATATAATTGTACTATCAAGCGATTACTTAAGATTCCAAAAACACTCAAATTAAAAATACTGTTAGCTACAATAATCGAATGACGATTATAATGTTTGTACAGCAAATATAAAGTGTACATCTCATTAGTGTAATAAAAGTAAAATTCCACGAAATATTTCTCTGTACTGCATGTAAAATGAAGTAGCCAATTTCGTCAAAACATGCAACATCCGCAAAACTAATGAAAATAGAAATGTTAGAATCTGAATTATATCATGCAACTTACGAATTACCTTACATAATAATAAAATGTTATTGAGTAGCTACGAAATAGTTAAATGCTACACAGTCAATTAAAGTCAAGTAAATTGTACAAATTAAAGCAACTACAAGATACCATATAAATTTTCTACAAAAAACAATCGTTCCCATAACCCATTATAAAGTAATACTTATGTTTCACTGATAAAAAAATATAAAAAGGAATAATATCAAGCTTATATATTTGCTACGTTAACTTCGCGCGAAATCGCACCATAAAGATTTCCCCATAAAAAATGACTTAAGCGAGTTACATCATACAATACACGCACACGTGTATATATTTCTTTTACTCGAGACCTAAAACGTAGAATAAGCAGACGAAAACAATGCTTATACGTGTATATTATCACGACCTTGCCCCTCTCGACTTTACAATATCGTGTATGTACTATAATCGCAATAAAATTGTATAGACGGACTTTGGAATGCGTTCAAGATCTCGACACTGAGGCGAATGCACTTGAGACTTTGATACCGTAGACTTCAGTTCGCATCGAGAAGATTGAGTTTTAAGGTTTTTTTTTGAGTTGTAAGGAACTGTGTGGTTCAATTAATTGTGATCATCGGATAGATTTTTAAGCTGTTGCTGATTCTTTTGCTCCGCTTTCGATTTTTTCTGTTACAATTATACTTTTAGTATTTCCTACGATGAATAAGACTAAGAAACAAAATTATTTATAACTCAAAGTAGACATTAGGAGTACACGCAAAACCATTTACAGACACTTTGCACTATCATTCAGACTTCTTCTAAAATCACAAACTCCTCCAACAAACCACCAATACAACAATAATCACCTGATTCTGAAAACCGTACGTCACACACGAATTACTCCAACACAGCAAAGGATAATATGCTGTATGTATATATATCAAACTAGTATTACAGCTCGTGTGCAGGAATATGAGAAGCGTCGTACGAGGATCGCGCACACGACGCCGGACGCGAATGAAAATCGAGCGGCTGCTCCGAAAGCTTCGACCCCCGGTTATACATTCGGTTATCGTCTACATGGCGCATGTTATCGTTTATCGCGCGCGGCTTACTATTTCACTCGCACGCGGATAACGAGACGCGCTTCGAGTTGAATTCGTATAGAAAAGTGTCAGTAAAAGTTCCATCGAGTTTGAATATTTCAGAGCAGGTGACATATCGATAGAAAATATCTTTTAATCGTGGAGTTTAATTTTCTTTAATTTTATAGTCACGTTTAGGCATATTTATATGCATTGTAGCGCAAATGAAGAATGAAGAACCTTAATGAAACTCATTGCAATTATTTCTCTTGCAGGTGTCAAGTCTGTTCTAAGAGATTTACGGTTAGATATAATTAAAAGCATCGAAGGGCCTTCTTAGAAAAAATAATCAGGGCAGTTAATAGTGTAAATCTGGTGCATCTATTCTGTACTAATGATATCATTCTGCAACGATGTTTTGGTGACCCTCGGAGATGTCATATATATTTCTATTCCTATAAATATTTATGTTGCCTAATGTATTTTAATAAAATACATATTCAAACAGTCAAGCAACTCATCGTCGCCTTGAAAATTCGTATGTATATTGAAATGTCAGAAAAACCTAAAGTCCACCTTTCACCTCTTAAATACATTTATTACCATGCCCGCAGAGCTGCAGTTAAACATTCCTTATGTAAAAATATATTGTCGGTACTGTAATATTTTTCTCTCGTATCGATCAAAAATTAAATCTACATCACTGTTTACAGACTCTGAGCAAACGAGGAAAAAAATTGTCGTTTCCTGAATTAAACGCCGCTATAATAGCGAAAGTATATATATATATCTGTTTACTCAAGCGACGGCTAGATAAACAAGATCTCACCTTAAAATTGCTCATGATCATAAGTTTGAGGTGCTCGATTACATCATACATCCGACATCGATACTTTATACGCGTTAAATACAAATATACAGAACGAATATTTCTTGGCAAAATTTTTGAACCTCAATAAAGCTAAACGATCATTATAATACACATCTATACGCACTTTTAACTGGCTAATCACTCATTCAGATCATAATCTATTTTCACAAAGCACGGAAGTGTCCATCAACAGCCGCTGTTGCATCACAAACAAACACGCTTCACTGAAAGACAGCCAAATCCAATCTCCAATCGATATCTTCGCACTCGATCCACCCACGGTTATAATAAAGAAGCGTTTTACCCTTCGCTCAAGTCCCGTCCATCAGCATATACATATATATCACAGCTTTCTCAGTAATAATCGCGCGAATCGAGCGTCCGATCGGTAGCGCCTCGCGAGCGCGACTGTTCCCCGAGATTTACAAAGCGATTTGCCGCGTGCGCGCAAGGCTCTTCCGTCTCCTCTCGTTATACCTATATTACTGCCGCGTGTATAGAAGGAGCCGCGCGATGACGCAAACGGCGGTAAGTCTGTCGAAACGCAAACGACGTCAAGAGCCAAAAAACATTTTTTTTCGACCGATACTGGACGAAAATTTTTGTAAAAGGGCGAGATCCGAGTGTTGGTTGGTTGTTTTTGAAAATTATCGGGATGTATGGGTTGAATGTTTGGATGTGCGTTGAGAGGATTGAAGTCCTTGAAAGCTTTTCCCGGTCGAAATTTGATCAACGGAAAACATTCGAAAAATATCTTATACGATGCCTTTTTATACTAACAAGACCATTTTAACATTTCGACGTAATTGCAATGCATGAGCAGCTTTTGCATTGCAGATTTTCTATTCACGGAACGAATTCTATTTTTAATGGAGTAAAATAGTTGATAGAATAATTTCATGTTATTTTCGTGAAAAAAAAAAATAAGAGCACGCCGAAGAACAGATTTCCATAAAAATTGGATCTATATAGTTTCCATCGCTTCATCATAAATCCCATTATATCTTTCATATTTTTCAACATCCTATCGAATTGAAAATACTATATATATATACTATAAAGTTTCTATATACGTGTATATATTGCATTTTTAACTATCGGAATTGCCGAAAATATCGCAAATGCAGATTTTAGGTCAAACCAATGCAGTCCTTTATCGAACATTGGTATAGGATGTCTTTATTTTTATGCAAAATGTCTGAATTTTTAAATGCCGCTATCTTATGCGCTCCACTGACCTCAAAGTAACGAAGAGAGAAATTACCAATATACCATTCATGATTCGCGGACAACTTTCGAGGTGACTATTACATTAAAAAAAATAAAAATCCTAACACTTGTTCTATATCCTTCTAAAAGGTCGACAATCATTAACATTGTTCCACATTGGCAACTCATCTTTAGCCGCAAACAAAATTATAGCTTTATATTTAGAACGGCGTATAAATAAAGCATATATTATATCGAAGCGGAAACTCAGTTGCAATGTCATTGCAATTAACAAAATACTTGCAACTTCTCGCCAAACCAACCGTTGATTTTAAATTATAAAAGCATAGCAAACATTATAAAACATGCAAAGCAATGGTTACGACATACTAAAAACCAATGTAGAAAAAAGCGTTCGAACTGTACTAAATATCGATCTACAATTTAAATCTCTAAAAGCACACAATACTAAAGAAACCCGAGTGTCACCCAAACGTTACAAAAAAAAAAAAAAGAAATCTATACAACTAAAATTGAATAACCTCACCAACTACTTATCTACACAAATTCACAACTTTGGCTTACGAAAGCCCGAGACAACAACAACAGGGAAAACGAACAGACACGGAGAATTTATGCCGACCGTGTAATCGTACGCTGCTCATCGAAGCATCCGGGCCAAGTGCACTTATCGCGAATGCAGCGGGTATTGAGCGGCACCGAGCCGGCAAAGCGATGATCTATTATCTCCCTCTCTTTATACCTCTTTCTCTCTCTCTCTCTATCTCTCGCATATAGCGCGCGCGTGCTCTTGCCGGCTTTTGCGAAATTGCGATCGTGTGGCTAGGCGTGTTTTATTAGAACGAAGCTTACACGCTGTTGTCCTCTGGATGAATTGTAGTGATCAACTGAGACTTTAATAGAACGATATTTTTACGGCATATTTAGATATCGATTAACTAAATTTTTAAATTCGGATGTTAGCTTTCGTAAAGTTTATACGCACTGAAGCATTGGAGGATGTTTGAGATTCAAAAAATTCAATTAATTATAGTGATAATTTTTGATAATTCTTTTTGTTCGCGTGTATGTGATTCACATTTTCATCCAACCAATAAGCGATTACCAGAGCATTATAAACACAACTAAATGATGCATTTGTCAACAAACAAAAAAAACGCGCAAAGTCAAAAGCTATAATCAGAACAAAACAAAACTTGTTATACTACGAGCGGCTAAATACATTAAAAAAGAAAAAAGAAAAAAGGAAAAAGGAAAAAAAAAGAAGTATAGGGTGGAAGAACTTACTGAGTGAGCGTGTGAAAAACATAATTTACAGCTGACGACAGATCGTAGTGTTTAACGCACCACGCAATCAGCAGTACGATCAGCCCAGTGATTCCGATCGAACGCATGCTGCCCTATTAGACACTTTTTCTAACTCCTGCAACGTTTACGACTCTCTGAATATAGATGAATATAGTAAGTGTCTATATATTCGTTGGTACTACAGTACTCCTTCCGAATACCACTTACATATCGCTCGAACGCCGCCCCCGTCCAGTACACATTTCCGCTACGAGTCAGAAACTTTAGAATCAGTTCTTCCGAATAACGCCACGCGAGAAAAATTCGGAAATATATACATATGTATGTGCCGTAGTACATTGAACCGCTCAATTTATATGTAATTCATATAATTATATGTAATGTGATATATTATGTCCCAATATATAATTATACAATACACATTTATTGACATTATAGCATACATATTAATATACGGTAAATCCGTTCAGAATCAATAAAAAATAAATGCTTTTTCTGTGACCCTAATGTACTATACATATTGATATTTTGTAATTTATTGACATAAATACGTGATGTATATATATATATATAAAGAACTATACAACGTTTTTCTGAAATCACATTTACGTCAACTATATCGAGTCTCGCCGGCGCTATTTGGAAAGAGCGATTCGAACCCCTTTTACAAGAAAGTTTTTCTCCTTATACAAACCCGAGCCTGGCGGTATTCGCAAGTTATACTTTACAAAAATATTCAGAGAAATCAACATCATTGTTTCACATGCATTAACCAAAATAACGTGACGATTAATTTTCTATTTAAGTGTTTTTCGTACTATTTTGGTTATCAAGTATGTAGTAGGCCTTTGATTCTATAAAAAAAATCATGTTTTATATAAGTGGAAACAGGGATGTTTCAACTGTTACTACTTGTTACAACAGAACAAAACTTGGTTTCAAGTTACTACTTCCACATTGTCAATAAGTAGTAACAGGTACTAAAGCAACACACAAAAAAGGCTATTACGAAAATTATGTACGAAATGCCTAATCGCCGTATAATTAAATACGAATTGAAAGCGAAATATGTAACATAAATACAGCTGAATCGCGATTTCAAGGTTAGGTTGAGCAAGTGTTCTAGCGATACTATGTACATGATATAAAGCATTATCATAGCAGCATGCCAAATGCAATAGAAAATCTCTTACTAGGTCGTAACGGAATCATGTTTCGTTTAATCTCTCATCGGCAATTTGACGAAACTCCATCTTTCCCCTACACTTGGCTCATTCATAGAGCGCGGAACGAGAGAATTAGCGGCGTCAATGAACCATTCTGCATCGCTTACGTAACCACCACAACTGTACCACTACTCACTGTGTATATATACAGCGGGACATGCGCGCAAATACGTTTATATACGCTGGTGGCTGGAGCGAGTTGACAGGCGTTGAGCTGATTGAATATGATTGAATGGTGGGGCGATATGGAAATGCATAGCAATTCTATATATCATCGACGATATTTTTTCATTATATATGAAATTACGCACGGGGGTACAGAAAAATTCCATTTATTGACAAATTAGCATTTTATTCATATGGAAAACTAATACAACGTTAGGACCTAGGTCCACCTGCTTTACAGATCCCAACATGAATGTAAAGGCCTCGGCACAAAAAATAATGAAAAAACAATGAACAAGTGTAAAAAAAATAATTTACTGGTACACGATTAAAAAATTTGATTGCCTATTTATTTTTTTGATGCCCAAATTTTCTTTAACGATTTTACAATAAGTTCATCCATCATACAATAAGTTACACGCACATATGTGTCATGCCATTCAAGCCGAAAAATTTTCGAAAATAATATCCGCACAAAATATAGAGCTTTGATACGGTATTTATCTATAAAATTATTCTGTATATAATAAATGTTCTTGCATCCAAGATCATTGAATGATCTATTTTTTTAAGATAAAGTTGGATAACATATTTCCCAAAAAACATAAACAAGCTATAAGTTTCTACCTAAATTGACTAAACGTCATAGTATGAAGCATCATAGACTTAATTCTAAAAGTAAAAAAAGATTCTTTCTCACTCGCCGCTTTTTCTTCCTTTCATTTCGTTTTTTCAGTTTTCCTTCATTTCAGCTATAGATATGCATTCTCGTCGCTGCAAGATTACGCTTATGTTGAGCTTGTTTTGTGTATAAAGTTCAGGAAGACCCAGGAATGGATAACGTTTCTTCATTTCTTTATTCATATTTTTTACTTCCTTTCACCCTCTCAATACCTTTTTTTTCCACAAACTTCAGACAATGTTTGCTCAATAAAAAATCTGTATCCTTATTTACTACATACAATGCTTAGACAAGTCATAACAAAAAGAGGAAAGTAAAGATCGAGTCCGAAGACAATAAGAGTGTCATATTGACTCTTAAAGTGCAGCAACAATCATTTTATAAAATATTGTCATAGAAATTTTCGGTTGTTTGTCTTTTTTCTTCTTCTTCGTGATAAAAAGTCAATACGAATGTACACGATTGTGCTTAGTAAATGTAAAACTCTAAGGTAAGAATACACACCAAGTTTCATTTTTTTTTTCTTTTATACGGGAATGGTCCGACTGTCTTTAAACTTTTTCCTCTCATTACCAAAGTTCACCATCTTTTTCCTTTGCTGGCACCTCGATCACTCGCGGCTTGTCTATTATTCGCGCTGTACGATTGCCTTTCTCAACGATGCCAATGATCCAGGCTTGATACCCCTCTTGCTTCTCGATGTCTTTACAGTACGCCGCGGCCTGATGAAAAATATTTATTAGAATTACACTCGCATAATCAATAATAATTTTTATAATAATAAAATGAACTTTAACCTGTTCCCGTGGTAAACAAATCAGCAGTCCTCCACTTGTCTCAGCCGAATGTCCTTGCAGGAGTTGGAACATGTTACCACACGCCTTCGCTACAGCAGCCATCTTCGCGATGACGGGAAGATTGTGAATTACGAAGGATACCTCATTCTTCTGGTGCTTTGCGAGATTTTGGGCATGACCCAACAGGCCAAAACCCGTTACATCCGTTGCACCATGTGCGTTATATTTGTGCATTAGTCGTGCAGCTATAAATAATTATATTTGTGCCTCAAAAATTCTGTATATGCAATAAAAAATAGCGTTATGTTTAAATTAGCTACAGACCTATTCTGTTTAATCTAGCCATACTATCCATTGCGCGTTGGTAGGCTTTGCGAACGTCGTCTTCACTGACGACTAGTTTTATACGATTCCAGCGATCTGGTTGGTCCAGCCACTGATGTGCATTAACAGCTACTTGTGTTCCCAAAGGCTTGGTCAGGACCAAAACATCTCCTACCACTGCGTTATCTGGTCTATAAATAAATGAAATTATATTAGTTTTAAAAAAAATATTTCATCACATATTTTAATACAGATCTTTTCTAATACATACACTATATATTCATTTGGCTGACAAACGGTAGTAGCAACACCACCAATTGTACACCATGGATTTACAACTGTTTGACCACCTGTGACCGTTGTGCCTGCCTCAAGTGCAGAATCTTTGAATCCTCTCATTATTAAAGGAACAACGACGTCTCTCTCCTTCTCAGTCATCTTTGTACTCACACCCAGTAGCATCAACATATTATCACACTCCGTTACTCCCATTGCATAAAGATCACTGATTACATTGGCACAGGCGATTTTGCCTAAAAGAAAAGTTCACCGTTGTTTACAGTAAAAGAGTACATTAAATATGACAACGGATTTTTTTTAAATAAATTTTCAAATGTTATAATTCAAAAGATTTTAAATCTTTTTTCTGACTCACCCATCATATATGGGTCATCAACAAGTGGATAAAAAAAGTCTGTTGTTTGAACTAAGCTAAGCCCACCATGCCTCAGTGGAGTTACAGAGGAATCCATACCAATACCTAAAAAAAAATAAATAAAAAATATTAATTAATATAAATCTGTAACGTCTTTAGGTTTTAAAATCGGTTAATTAATGTAATTAACGTACCGATGCGCGGCGTAGCCATGTGCATAAAGTGGGCATGCTCATGGTCCTGGGCGTTACCATCGTCTGCCTGCAGTCCCTCAAGGAGTTTCCCAAGAATCTCCTGAGGGACCTTGCACCCTCATCCTTTTAAGTCGGCAAACCGCGTCAAGCGGAAAGTCGCGTCCAGGTCATGAGCAGCCGGATCGAAAGGCCTACGCAAAGCAAGGGCATTGGGATTGCCTCCGAGCTCCAACTGAGCAACGGATAGGGCATCTTGTGTCACTGGTACTCCTTGTAGATCTGCCATCCTCCTTTTCTTGTTATGTGCAATTCTTGAACAATGATGAACTCGATTTCGAAAAATCTGTATGATGTACTCAAATAGAGTTTCCGATTTATTTAATTTAAATGAGAAGTTTACTTATATGGATTCATTAAATATAATTTGAATATTTTAAATAGACATTTTACATATAAGTACAGATTAGTTGTTATTAAAGTTACTAATTTGTTAGTCAAATCAAACTAAATTAATCATTTACTATATGAATAAATTAATTTAATCAATATCTAACATATAGTGTGAATAAAATAAAATTCTTCATAATATATACATAATTCAAAATATATACATAAATAGTAAATATATGAATTGATTTGGATTAATCAACAAATTCAAATTTGATAAAAATTATAAATCTCAATTTAACTATTTTATTGATTTTTCTTTACTATTTTGAAAGTATTTAAATTTTTTAAAAGGATTTAAAACTGACTTTTACATAAAAACAAATTAAATAAAAAAAAACATTTAAATTATTCTTTTTAAATTCTTTCCTAACTTCTCTTTAAATCAAACAAACCTAGAATTTTTTAATTTTTGAATTTCCTATTTGAAAATCTTGATGATGCTGCCAAACCTAAAATAAAAATATGATGGATGTATTTTAATACTGACATAAACATAATTTAATTAAATTTTTAAATTTAATGAACAATAGTTTAAATTTGAATTTACATGTTGGTTTACATACAGTAGAATTTCTTAAAGAGAACAGTTTTTACTAAAATATTAATTAAATTTAAATATAAATTTTCGCGTTATGCACGATCAGTCAGTTTAATTGAAGCACAATCATTTTTTAATTAATTACATGTAAACACATTTACATCATCGTAAAAAATGTACACATTCTTCGCGGTCACACTCCGAATGGAATCCTACCGTATGTAATGGAGTCCACAAAAGATACATACTCCATTCTAAAAAAGCAAAACAATGTTCATCTGCCATTTTTTTACTAATACCCAAGTCTACAGTTGCACTTTAATTCGCGAACCTTCGTATTTCACGTATATCTAATTAATGAAAAAACCCAATGTAAAGCCGACAATAAATCTTGGAGCAACGCAACAGTAAAGTGTAACCTGTACTAGTGTTCTGCATGATATCAAATTTCAAACAAATCAACAATGCAAAAAATCTGATATGTTAAAAAATAAAAAACTACGAACGTATAAATCCGATCACTCACAAGTTTAGCACTACAAAACGGCCTTAAAATTTCATCAACACAAATTAATGAGAAAAGCACATGGAACGGGGAGATGATTTTTAGGCGCACACAATGAAACTCAGACTGTAGTCGAAGCTGAAACCTTAAGAGACCCTCACACGTTCAAACACTGTGATACGACATCGAACGAACCTGTACATGTAATGGAAGAAAATTCAGTGGCGCGCTTTTCTGATGCCCCTCGTTCCTCGCGAAAACACCTGTGCCGAAATTCACTCGCTGGGGTCACGAGCGACGCGAATCAATGAATTTCGGGACAAAAAAAATTTCTGCGCTATCGCCGACGTGGGCTTAGCCAATTCTAGATTTAATAATAAGAACTTACTGTAAAGGGGAAATGCTTGCACCGGCGTCGACGAGGCGGGATCCCTAAGCTCTTGTTCCGGCCAAAATGGACGCGACTATAGTCGGGTGAAATCGGATGAGTCCGCCTCGTTTCAGGGGCGTAGGCAGATTTCGGAGTGATAGGATACTGGCGTGACTCATGATTGGTCGGTTTTTGAACGGCCCGCTTAGGAGACGCTCAGGATCGTAATTGTGTTCTGGAACGCTTGATGGGTTTTTAGGGTTTCGAGGATGAAATCATTAAGATGCATTTTGGGGTAGAAAATTACTTGAATCTGTGAACTTTGGGAATTATATAAAATATTTGAAAAATTGGCATAAAGTATGAATTTTGATAAAGTTTGAAAAATCATCGAGCATTCGCACACCGATTTGCATACGTATAAAAATGCGTTTACTACATTGTATTTTACAGTGCCGTTTCGGCGTACGCGCGGAATAATCTGTACTTGATTTTTTTAAATGTATTTCAGTTTATTTTTTAATTATGAAATAACCTTTATTCATTTTAACGTACCAACATTAACTTTATCTTTACCTTTGAAATGCTAATATTTTAACATTAAAATTATGATATAAGAATCTGTTTTTGGAGTAATTTACATATAGTACAAGATTTTCTACATTTCTCGTTTAAAAAAAATTTTTCAATTTTTATCAACAAGATATGTTATATCTTGGTGAGCCAATGAATATGTTATAACTTTTCAAAAATATGATATATACCGTAGATGAGGAATTACAACAGTACATTAAGAAATGCAAGATTTTCACTTTATTATTTAGTTTGTTCATTTCAATTAAATATATATTTGAAATTTGAAAATTAATTAAATTAATAATCAAAAAACTTAAAACTAATAGAAAGCGTATAAAAAGAAAACTTAGTTTTGAGATACCTCAATGATTTATTTCTAATCACAATGTATAAGTAATAATTACCACAGCTTTTGTCTTTAATGTATTTTTATTTCAAATTGTATATATTTATCTACTAAAGGAATCAAATAATTTATTCTGTATTAAATTGTCATTATTCTTATATAAGCTGTACAGAATATAAAAATAATGAACATATATAAATATGTATCACATAGGAAAGATATGCTACTTGACTTTCATTTTGAAAGTAAAAAAAGTATGTCAAATGATAAACATATCTATCCAATTATTGTTTAAGTATACTACATAAGATATTTGAAAAAACTTGAAGCCAATGCAAAAAGAATTAGAATTTCCATTTAGTTGACAAGGTAACACTTATATCTATGTAAAAAATATAAAAAGATTTCAATACAGATGTAAATAGTCCGTACATTATTTGTATAAATGTATTAATTAATTAATTGATTAGTTAAGGATCCAGTTAATGATCAGATGACACAAATAAAATAAGTAAAGCATATAGGCTAGTATCACTATGTATATTTACAAACTTATAGAATATTGTTTATTCTTTAATGAGGATAGTGAGATTTTTATCATTGCTTATTTTCATGAATATTTCTAATGAGGTTTAAAGTCTGCTCATAAAATGTAAAATGCAATGCAGTCATTAGAGCAGCTTTATATTGACTTGGTCCTAAGCCTTTGAAAAGGCCCACTAGACCTTCTTTTTGTACAGTTAATACGAGACAATTCGTCAGGCCAGTGCAGTGGAAAAAACCACCAAAACCTTTTCTACCATGCTCAAATCCTTGGATTTGTAATCGTTTTCTAGCTAAGTCAAGAGGATAAACTACACTTTTTGCCACTAGACCTGCTAGGCAACCTGCGACCAAGCTATTCAAGATTCCTACTTTTTTATGGTGATTCTGAAATCAATGAAAATAATAAAAATAAGTTTTTTCATCTATATTTAAAATCTACTTATATCAGAAGTTATAATATTTACAAAGCTTTATTTAATTTATAAAAACTTACAATCCTCCAAAAAATTAAAAAAAAATTAAATTCTATTATTTAGTAAATACTCACTGGATCTTCGGGTACATTAGATGGTAGAAACCTGATATCTTTCACTAGTTCATATGTTCCAAATTGCAAGCCTGCATGAGGTGCAATTTGTAATAATGTTGGTAACAATCCACGAAAGAAACCTTTTGGTTTTTCATGCTTATAAATCGACCTATTAATTATATATATGAATAATCTTAATTATATGCTAATAACTAAAGACACTAATAAATTAAATAACTATTATTCTAATAAAAAATAGATTGACAATTCAAAATTTGCTAAAAAATTATGTTAGTCAATATATTTTTGTTCGATAACATATAATTTAATTTAAAAAATTGGGTGAAAGTACTTGCACGCATGAATGTAAGGTTCCGCTATATGCTCGATGTTGAGATGATTGTGCAATTAGCCTTGTTCTTATAGTGTCCAAGGGAAAGGAAGTTATAGTGGCAAAACAACCTGCTAAAGCTCCACTTAGAAAGTGTGTTGTTTTTGTTTTGTTATTAAGGAAATCAAATTTCTCTAGGTGTTGATTGATAATAATATACACATAAAACTGTAAAAAAAATATATCAAAATTCAAATAATTTTTATGGAATTTAATAAAAATATAAACATTTTTACGTACTTGGCTGGTTCCATAAACTATAGATAATAGTTGAGCTGGAACATGTCCTTTCCAAAGAGCATAAAGGCCTTCCTCTTTCGCTATTAGTTTTATTGTTTGCATCATGGAATGATACTTACTACAACTGCCTTTCTTTATCGGTTCAACTTGTAACTATAAATTAAAAGTACGCTTAAGATATATTATTTACAACTGAAACTAACACATTATTCAATTTATATTCTTTTACATAAATTCAATAATGATTTTTCATAATACATCCATTACTTATGAAAGAATCTTCATTCAACAATATGAATTTTTTTAAATATTACAAAAAATTTGATAATTTAATGTATTCTTTAATTTCAAGAAATTTAAAGATGTTCAAAGTTGTATTAAGGTGTAATCATAAACTTTTTGGTTTTTCAAAAAAGGTGCTTTATAGAAATAAATAATTGTAGGTATAGAAAAAAATTAAAAATTGCTTTTTTTGTACCTGAAATCTAATTTTGACAACATCTAATGGTTGGCATATAAACCTCGTCAAGCATCCGCTGGCTGCCCCAGCAATGGCATGATGGTACCCTGGTTCTGAAGAGGCATATACCATTGTGAATAATGTTCCAGAACCTTTGCTCGATGAACATGAAAAACTTTTAGGTGATGCACCAAAAGGCACTCGATGCTATCAACAGAAGTAACTGCAGATTTGCCAAATTGTCACTGAAATAATGTGTAAAATTTAAAATCATGTAAATGGTGTAGATAGGAATTTCTTGTATCAGCAATTAGGTAACAGTGCTATATATTGTATTCTACTTTGTTTACAATCTCAACAGGTGTGTTAAAGCTGCTTTTCACATACTTACACGTCTCGCAATTACAATTAGATCTTTCAATTAATAATTCGTTTCCTTTTATCAATGTCTGATGAAATGTCTGTGCGCTAGCGAGTGTTTCAGTGCTGTTCTATTGTCGATTTTACTTGCACGTATGAGATGCACAGTAAGCTAGCACGTAAGCAGTAAGCAGTGCACTGATCATGAGGCCAACATACAAAAACAGACTACGTAACGTAACCTTACTTATAGCACGTACACACACGCCGACATGCGCCGATCGACATGCGTAAAAAGAATGAGAGGGAGAGGGCAGAAAGAATCCATCACGGCATCACGTACGATTCACGACTGTATATTATATAGTCATTGAAAACCTGACGAACTTCACGTTCGGCGGTTTGGCACTCGACAGGAACGTTTTCTGATTTTCTGAATCATATTTGCCAAAGAATATTTGAATATTTTTGCATACACTTGCGTGCACGACGCGAGATTTTTACTGCTGAATTTAAAAATTTAGTCATGATGAGATAATTAAAAACTGAAAAATACCTATTTTTGCTATTGATAACAGTTCATTCGTTTGTAAGGAAAATTAGAATATTCATTTATCTAAACTGAAAGTAAACAAGAAAATGCTTGAATAGTAACATTACTTAGTAAGTGATTATGTTGAATTGTGTAGATTATCCAAGATATTTTTCACAGATTTACATGTATGTTACCTGCAATTTAGTATTTTCTTTTTTCTATTAATATTATCAATAGTTTCTATTTATAAACATATTTTTCATTCACGTGTACTTATCTAATATTTTAATTTTATGTTTAGCCAAATTGACATTGGTTTGGCATATCTTATCAAAATATGTCTTATCATGTTCAATACATTTATTATTTTAATATTATTATATATATGATATGAAATAAAACTAACTCTAAAATAAACTTTCAATACAGGTACTAAAAACGATTTTTGACTTTCAATATGAAACCATTGATAACAGATTTATACTCATCCCGTCTTTTACGACGCTGCATTATTAATTTTGTTCATACTAAAGCAAATTTTAAACAAAAACCTCATGCTATAGTAGAAGAAAGTCCTATCAATAAAGAACTAGATGATGTTATTGACTTTAGGGCAACAAATAATAGCAATTGGATAATAGAAGTACGTATTTTTTAAATATCTAAATTGACCAACTCTACTAAGCTTATCAAAATTTTAAAATATTTTAAAGGGACAATTTTTTATATCTTAATATTTATTTCAGACAAAACTTGATTCACTTTGCCATAGGTATATCACACTTAATAAAGAAGAAAGAGGAAAATTTTTATCATTATTGGCTAATAAATATGCTGTTAATCATGAGAAGATATGTGAACTCGCTAAAAGATTAGCTTGCAATGAGGTTTATAAAAAAAATTTAAATAACATCTAAGAAAACATAATTTTTTTAAACGTATATGTGTCTAATTTAAAGTATTTTAGCCAAACAATTCAAATCAATTAATATCCCGAGAACGAGCATTGAAAGATGCCTTGACACCTCCTTATCATTGGTTATTTGCACGAGTTGGAAGACTAGAACACGGAGTCAAGTTCCTAGTAGACTTAAGAGCAAATGTTTTAGTAAGTTTTTCAAAATAAATTTAAATTTTATAGTAAAATTATCAAAGTTTAATAAAAAAAATTTCAGGAATTAATTAACCAATCCTCAAAAGATTCTGAAAATATACTACTTCTTGGACAGTTAGATGCAACATTAAGGGAATTATTATTTTTGTGGTTTTCAGTAGGATTTATGAAAATTGAACGAGTCACTTGGCAAACTCCATGCGATGTTTTACAAAAAGTATTAATAAAATTTATTATGGTCATTTTTGACTAAAATTAAAAACAAAAAACATTACTTGAAAAACTTTTTTATCAGGTTTCTGAATATGAAGCTATTCATCCTGTAAGGAACTGGACTGATTTAAAAAGACGTGTTGGACCATACCGAAGATGTTTTATATTTACACATCCATCAATGCCTAGAGAACCATTAGTTGTTTTACACACTGCATTATGTGATATTATACCTGGTATACAATCAATTTTTCAATATTATTAAAATTTGTTTAAAATTATTACTAAAAATACTAAATTACAGATACTGTAAAAGGTATTCAAGATTCAGAAAATCGAATACTTGGAAGGGTAATAGCTAATCAGGAAAGAATTGATGAGGATAAGACTAAAATCAAAGCTGCTATTTTTTATTCAATAGCTTCAACTCAAGTTGGTCTACAGGTATGTGTCATTTTCACTCCATCTTAACTTTTGATATTTTCGTTAATTAATTCACAAATACTTTTTTTATTTAAAGGGAATAGAATTGGGAAATTATTTAATAAAAGAAGCAGCAAAACAAATAACTTCAGAATTTCCAATGATAGATCAACTATCTAGTTTATCACCTATCCCAAATTTCCGCATATGGCTTTTAGACAGAATGAAAAGAGGTAATAATCTATAATATTTAAAATATTTTAATTGGGTATTTATAAATTTAAAATCGTGAAATATGGTTAGATCGATCGTCATGAACCGCAATTTGGAAAAATAAAAAACTTTATTACTCTGCGACGTTTCGACGGTGTAAAACGTATACCCTCCTCTTCGGGATGATAACAAAAATTTACATTTAATTATAAAAAATAAATATTGCACACAAAGAAAACGTTTAAACATACCTTAAGCGACCTGTCAACTACTACATCGGTTTATTATTAAAACATTATGTGTCTTGAACGACGAACTTATGAAAACGATGTAAAAAATAATCAAAACACGTAAAATTAAAAGAGAACTCAAGATAAAAATTGTCAAAAATTATAAACAAAATTAATATGAAACACGCGGATACTTTCACTTTTTTCCTTCACTATTTTCACACATTATTTATGAGAGTTGTCAATTGTATTTCAGCACCTAAGTATAAAGGTGTAGTCAATTTTGAGAAAAATTATGTACTAAATAATCTACATGATTCCTGTGGCAGAATTTTCATGATCTCAGAAAACTCTGCCACGGGAATCATATAGATTATTTAATACATAATTTTCCTCCAAATTGACTACACCTATATAGGTGCTGAAATACAATTGACAATTCTCATAAATCTCATAAATAATGAGTGAAAATAGTGGAGAAAAAAAGTGAGTGAGTTATCCGCGTGTTTTAAATTAATATTGTTTATAATTCTTGACAATTTTTATTTCGAGTCTTCTTTTAATTTTCCGTTGTAATTAGCCTAAAGAGGAGGGTATACGTTTTACACCCTCGAAACGTCTCAGAGTAAAAAAGTTTTTTATTTTGCCAAATGGCGTTCCATGACGATCGATCTAGCCTTATCTCCCGTTTTTAAAAAAATAAAGGAATGATAGATTCAACTATTAAATAAATTTAAACTATTTTATATATAATACAATTAATTTTTATATTTTCAGATATTAATACAATAAATTTTTATATTTCTAGATGTTAATACGATTTTTACAAAAAGTGAACAAGAAACTATTAAACATGATTTAGATTATGACCAAACATTTACAGCTACAAGAGATTTATATTTAGATTTAAAAAAAATTTTCAACAATTCTCTGTGGGCTAATGACAAAAGATTAAAATCTACTTTACGAGAACCATTATTGCGTGCTTGTGCTTGGTATTTGTATCGAGAAAAACGGCGAAACTATACTTTAAATAATGTTGGTAAGTAACGAATTATTTTTATAATAAATTTTCATAAAAAATTATAATACTCAGCTTATAAAAATTTATTACCAGCCAATTTTCATCTTCGAAATGGAGCTGTTATGTGGAGGATAAATTGGATGGCAGACCCATCGCCTAGAGGAATGGCAAATAGTTGTGGTATCATGGTTAATTACAGGCAAGTATAAAAATAGATATTTCTTTAATTTTAAATTATTAAGTCAACATTTACTTATATTTGCATTACAGATACTTTTTAGATGAGACTGAATCAAATAGTAGAAGCTACATAGAAAAATATCATATTAAAGCATCAAATAGTGTGATTAATTTAGCAAAGGAAGCTGAGAAATTTTTCATAACTGAGGTTGTAAGTTGCAATAGTAAATTGTAAAAAACCAAAGAAGAAAAATTGTGAAATAAATCTTGTAAATGTTATTTTAACATATAAAAGTAAAATTATTTTTTAATGGCTTTGACTGTTTAATAATTAATGTTATCTAATTTATATAAATATACATTATTTAAAAGACATAATATAAACTATATTTTTTATGAAATATGTAATATTTTTTAAACAATATAACTGAATTTCATAAAGCTATAGATTTTTACAGTTTACCTTGCTCTTAATTTTTTATTTTTTTGTTGTGAGTTTCTACTCTTTCTCAATAATACATTTTTTCTTTCAAATTTGAGTTTTGTCTTAATATTGCTCTCATCTTCACTAGCACTATCATCTTCTTCCATGACCTTGTCATCTTCATCGTCATCTGAAAATAGCTGTAATTTCTTTTCCCCATTGGTTTGATTAGTGGAAGATAGGTCTTTATCAATATTATCAACAGATGTATTTAAGTTGTCATCATTAATTAATTCATCTTGAATAACAGACTCTTCTTGCCAAATTGATTCAACAATACTAGACTTTTGTCTTTTTCTTCTTGATGGTTTTGCGTTTGGCTTCTTTTCGACTGTTTCACGAAGAATTTCTGGTTTAATCTTTTTCAAAGGAGATGGGTCTTCTAAAACAATTTCTCCATTCTTCACTAAATATTCTGCATATTGTTCAGGAATGCTTTTGAATCGTTCTATTTTTGCTTTTATTTGACGCCAAGTTAGTTGATTATAATTCTTACGATCTCTGACCATTGCCTTAAAAAATAAAGATAAGCATTTCAATTATATATTTAAATAAAGCAAAAATAATTTTTCAACTGCCATAAAATATTTAAAGAATAACCTTATAATCATCTCCATATTTATCCATCATATAAGAAACAAAATGTACTTCATTGGTAGGTAATCTGAACAATTTAGCTCGAGGATGTTTCGCTTCTTCTTCTAAACTTTGTACTACATGTAATTTCTTTGTAACATTTTCTTCAACGTTTTCAGATTCGCTTTCAAAATCTTCTTCACCGTCTTTTGTAACTTTAAGCATTTCATGTTTTACATTTGGAATTTTTAACACTTGATTTGGGTCATATGCCAGACCCATTTGAAATAAATTTTGTACTGTAGATTGCTTCACCTCCCATGCATCTTTTATTTGTTTGCTATAAAGAAAAATATATCAATTCAGAATACCTAATAAAAATTGTAACAAGCACATGTAGATAAACAAAACATTTTACCAAATAAATAATCTTACCATTCAATGTTTGGAAGTTTTCTCAACTTATTCCTTAATCTTTTTCTATTAACATTTACCTTAAACTTCTTCTTACGCTTTAATTTCTTTATTTTTGGCATTTTGACTTTTTAAAAGAGAACCTACAAAAGTCTGCAATAGGTCAGATACACGTGTTGCGGTGTTTCTTGTATATATATTTCTTCGTTTCTCTCTATACTCTACTATAGCTTCTACCGTCATTTAAGCTTTGCTTACATTGGCTTATGGCTAATTTACAAGAGTCTGTTGAAAAACAGAAAGGTCGGTACAGCTGACCGCGCTATGCAGTGCATACATGTGTGGATACGGCCTTATATCTACACGACTCACATCTAGAATGTACTATATATGGCTCTTGCACCTATTAAATCGTATATATACCTATATACACTCGATTGCGTGCACGTAATTCAAAATATAAACTTAACCTATAAGCCTTTTTTGTGTCGTTTAGCAAATGCAGACTAATAAACAGTGAATAAACTTTATTTAACAATTGTTATATATTAAAAATGAAATGTTCTGTGATAGGCTGCAACAATAAAATGAGATTTACGTTTCCGAAAAATAAGAGAATGAGAGAAAAGTGGCTGCATGCTATCCAGAGGCCTGATTTTGAACCAAAACATGGTAATGGAATCTGTATCAATCATTTTTTGCCTGATCATATATTAAAAGAAAGTAGAGAAGGAGGTACGTATTAAGTTTATTCTAAGATAAATATATTACAATTCTAAGAACTTTATATTACAGGATTTAAACTTACAAAGGCACGTCTAACTAAAGAAGCTGTACCATGCATTTTTTCATATAGGAAATCAAATGCACAGGTGTCTTCAATTAAGTTTGAAATACCACATAAAAGAGAAGAAGTATTTATAAAACAAGATCACAATTCTGATGTTGACAAGACTCATATGTATAATAGCAGCTCAAATTTAGTTTCACATAATTATGAAGAATGTGAAAAAAAAACAATAAATGAAGATGTCACTGAAAATAGGACTGAGGAACATGAAGAAAAACGTATCTTTAGTGAATATGTTAATAACAATTCTTCAAAAAATAATATGGTTAATGAAAATATTGTTAAAAATATTTTCAATGAACATCATTACCATATTTCAGCTTCTAGTGATAATCGAGACAGTCAATCAAGTACCGATTGCAGATATAGTATTGAGCAATTTAAGAATGACCCAAAAGGAATATTTTATTTTACTGGATTAGAAAATTATGACAAATTTATGACTATATTTTGCACACTAGGAAAAAAAGTAAATGAATTAACTTATCAATATGATCAGTGCCCATCAACAGAAATATCAGCTCAAGATAAATTGTTTTTAACTTTGTGGAAGCTTAGAAGAAACTGTTCGGATTATGAACTGAGTAAACATTTTTGTGTTTCCGAAATAGCTACAAGAGTTATCTTTAAAAAAATGGTCATTTTTATGGCTAGTAAGTGGTCTGTGCTTGACATTTGGCCAACTAATGAATTTATAAATACTTACATGCCTGACAACTGTACAAACCATTGTGTTAATTTCAATCTATCAAAAAATGCCAGAAAACAAAATGTTTTTATGAATCTTCGACCGCATGTTGAGAAAAACATAAAATTATTTAAAATTTTATTAAAACGATTACACTCCACATATGTACCTATAGCCTCAGAAATTACAGGAGTGTGCATAATGCTTTGTAATTTCAAAGAAATAATTAAAAAATGATACTTTCAAATTTTTGTACATATACTTGTTACGAAACAAGTCTAGTTAATTAAAAAAAATTTTGCTTAAGTTCATATTTATGTATATCAAATATGATGTATATACAATTGTAATTTTTATTTCATAATTATTACAATAAACTTTTATAAATCTAATCTCAGAATTGTTAATTTTATAAAATTTGGTTTCCTGTTTGGGATAATTAATTTGTTTATATTTTTTCAATTAGAATATACAATTACATACAAATAAAATACAATTCCAATGTAGATGATTTGTAATATAAATAAACTACAAAATTTTAAGTATAAATAAATTTGCCTCTGGTCGAGCAATAGGATTCCTGCAAGGTCCAAATTGTCATTCTCCAATCTCCTTATTGGCTGATTCTGCGCATTGGAACATCACCCAACGTATTCCACCATAATGTGAACACGGTCGCTACGCGTCACTCGCGCTGCGGCCTGCGCGCACTTTACCAAGTAGTCAATCTTTGCTAAAGATCTTCTGCAATTGGTCCATTCGGCAGCGACGCTCTGAGAACCGACGTGGAAGTGGAATTGTGGAAACTGCCAAACGTAAAAGTAAAAGGCAGCCAAACGGCGCACTGCGCAATCTGCCAAGTCTCAGTGTCGAAGCAGTTGGGCAGCTTCGAGGACTTAGATCAGCTGTACGGTGGAGTCGTTTTGTTTCCAAGAACTGTGAATTATGGGGGCTGTTCTCAAAAACTCTACAACCTGCAGAAAAAACCGGGTTAGTCCTTATCCATTATGCACGCAAAAATTTCTATTATTCAATCCAGTTCATAAGTAATCGATATCGCTTGCTTCGGTTCGCGAGTTGACGAGCTTCGTGGGGCTTCTAACATCGTTACCAAATGAGCATTACTCAATACCATTATGTTCTTTTAATCTTTTTGACCGCTGTGTTGAGTTGGAGTTTGCATTTGCATAATTTTGAAAGTCAAGAGCGTTAGTGTTTAGTAATTATTGAGTCACTGAATGCATTCTTAGATCAAATATTTGGAGTCTGGGATATGACTGTGCACAGTATGTTGACTGCTCGGCAAGAGCATTTTTGGAAAGTGTCTGTAGGTAGTTATAAATAACTTTATTTAGCCTGTCTGAATTGCTAGATTCACCGATTATTGAGACGCAGTGTGCATAAATCCTTAAAGTATAAATATTGTTGAGTAGACCTATTGTTATTGTCCTTTTATTTACACTAACGAAGTTGATAGGATTAGATAATATTTGACGTGTGTTTGCACTTTAAAGTTTAAGTAAAATATGAAAATCAGAATAATTATATTCTGTGTCTCGAAGTAGTATGACTCATTAGGCGTAATGTTTATGTTCCTTTGTTGACATTTGGGTAGATGAAATCGGCGATAACAAACTACCTATAGCAAAAATTGCTGCTGTTGATACTTTGACTTTTATACAAGATTTACCGACTATGACAATTTGTATACAAATCTGTTATTGTTTTCTTTTTTTAAAGCCCTATAAGAGATTTGTGTGATATGATTAGAAGATAGTAAAACTTTTAGACACTTATCAATCCAAAGAAATTGTATATACATTTTAAGATTTATCTAGAAAGATTTTTCAAACATGATAAATTATTTTGATGGGAAAGTTTGTAATATATTCATATCATTCATTTCTGATTTCAGGTCAGTAGAATGGTGTCGAGGTCTTACTCCTAGGAAGCGTACGTTTAGTAACGAAGCCCAGGAGAAAAATATCCAACTACATTGCATCATCCTTACACATCTGAAAAAAAAATTCAATTTTCTGTGACTGACTCCAAATTACTATTTGATTATCACTTGCAACTAACTTTAAATTTAAAAAATTTTTCCGTAAGAATTAAATTGGTTGTTGACAAAGAGGCATTCACAATAAGAACGGTGTTTTAAAAAGATTTAAATAAGAAAAATGGGATCCTCTCGGCCAACTGACAGATCTCTTGGAGAAGCTACATTTTTACCTCAGTGGATGAAAGGAAAACTTGATAGCAGGTACTTGTAACCATCCATATTATTTAAAATGATTCATTTAAAATTAGTCAATGACAATATTATAATTTTCTGTGGTAATAAGAATCTATCGTTGACAGTCAGTGTTTTTATTGTATATTTTATAAAAACTTTATCTGGAAGAGGCTATACATACTTTTACTAACGTTTAATAACTTATTTTGACATTATAAATAATTTAATTTGATTTGCATTATCATTCATGATAAGCATTAACATTTCATAACTATTTTATATCAATAAATTTGTTTTACCCATTTTTTTTTTGCTTTTATTTTCACTCCAAATCATGTGACAACTCTCTTATCAGAATATCGTCACGAACATACACCTAGCGCGTCTACAAAAAATAAATTATTTATCCATTTAAAGTGTTCCACTTTTTAAAAACATGTCATACCAATTAGGACAACAATCAAATCAAACAATAATTTTAATCAGAGAATAAGTCATATTAATTAAGGGAACAATAACTCGAAATAAAGAATGAAGAGAAAGAAAGTTGACACTCATGTCCTTGATCGCGGAGCGCTGCACTTTCGCGTAACAAAAGGGATAACGATAATATGCACGTGCGTGTTCAACTATCAGTCTTACACACATTTACTCGCGTGCACGCACACACGCACGCGCGCACACACACACACACATACCTGTATGCTTAATGCATGCGTTGCAATACATGTCGGATTATATGTCGTGTCTATTCATACGTATACAATAGGTGGGGAAAATCGTGGAGACACAAGAAAAAAAAAACGATTTAAGTGTACGAAGTGCGCGAGCGTCCGTAAAAATGAAAATTCAAGCCATAATTTGAACTCACCTTCGTCGAGAGCGAGAATGTGTATTATTTCAGATTTTGGGAATAGGCATTTTTCTTTTTCGTCGCGAGTTCCTTTATGTAATCGTTTCGGCGATAAGTGTACGCGATTAATTTGGATGGCTGGTAAATTCAGGTTTGGAAAAGTTATATAAGAAATTACCGAAATGATTATGTATATCATACAGAAATTTTCTAAGCAGTTTAAGAAACCTAACATTGCTCTTACGCAACTCAAGATGTTAATTATGATTATTCTATATTCGAAATCTGAGAAATCTCTTTTGAAGGCAGTAGTAACCGATAGGTAATAAAATATATCACGCAATTCGAATCGATTATTGCAATCGTAAACAAATGATAATTTTACCTATCAAAGTTTCGTCTCTTTCAAAGTTACGAGCGTAAGTGTCATAGGAAAATTTGTTTACAAGATGCTTCATACTTAGTTGACAAATAGACACAATCAAACCGTTCTAGAAATTTCTTCAGGCGCCTGGCAGTAAATAGCCGAAAGAAAAACGTGACGGCGAAACTTATCATTAATTTAATATTGAATTTGAGTATCCTATACAATGCACATCGTCTGCATCTGATAAACACTGGAGTCTCTTCTTCGGCGTATATGCATCGCCGCAAAGCTTTTATTACCGTAAATGCCAGGACAAATATCTGACTTTTTTCTTCCCATCGGTGCCAGGCTGTAAATGTTAAGTCTTGCTTATTGTGTTGTTTATTGCGAAACGCGTAAATAAAGTGACGACGGTACGGATTCTTTGAATTTTTAGAAATTCAGAGTAATTGAGTGGAACTGAATGAATCTGATTATGAACATAATTGATTGTTGAAGGAAGTAATTAGTTTGTTAAGATACGGGAATAACGACGAGGTAATATACAAGGAAAGATTATGTTTTGGTAAAAAAAAATACTTTCATTATAAGAGTATCATTTTTAATGAAGATTTTGGCTTATAAGTCGTACAAATTGGAACCAGTTAGGCGTCTAGATAAAACTGGATTGTTTAGCATTTTTTAAAGTTTTGAATATTTATGATTCTTTCGTTTTACGTTTAAAACTTTCGTCCCTGCAACAGAATTTTATTTCTGTATCATGGATTTATTCAAGGTTAATTTACAAGACTTGATTAAAAACTGTTATCCTTTGTAAAAATATTTTAAATGTATTACCTACATAAAGCTTGGAATTTTTTTTTTATTTTAATTGTTCAAGTAGGAAAATACGTATTTTTAATTGTAGTTTATCTTTTGCACAATTAGACAACCTCGAGGAGGATTATTTAAAGTTCTGTGTAAAGCTTTCATTTTGGTTTTCCCAAGTCATTTAAAAGATCGTAAAAATGGACAAAGTAACTAAGCAATATGATCTAACTAAAATATGTTGAAACAATACTGATCAGGTAAATATTTCGAAAATAATGTTTGAAAAGGTAATGTTTTAAAAGCGTTTTTAAAATTTCAATTCTTATTCAACGGAAAAATACTTCGATATTTCGAAACACGTAAAAGTAGCAAGCAATAAAATGCAAATTTTACGTGAATTCTTACAGTGTAAAGTTTTTGACTTCATCTTTTTTAAACGTCAAATTACATACACAACGGAGCTTACTTACATTATAATTGATACCCTTCAAACGGCAACGATAACTCGTAAATTTAAAGCTTTACGTAACCACGACAAAAAAGTCATTAAAATACATTGATAAATAAAGGCCGAACAATGGAAATATTGTTACGCTTTCAGTGTAATGAAAACAAAAAGTCCGATATTCTTACATCGTGGAAATATTTTTGCGTTACGCTTAATCGCTGCTCTATTGTTCCAATTTTCTTTATTTCATTTCATGTAAGTATTAAATAACGGGACTATTTCTACTACATTTTAATCGACTTATCGACTTCTATTGTAGTGCGAAATTACGTGACTTTAGTGATTGTTCAACTAAAAATGTTAACAGAGACGGCACTTCCTATTTCCCAATAATGCGGATGTACTCACATTTTATTATGTACTGATGATAAGAATGTTTTTTAATTTTTTTTGTTTAGTTATTAATTCGGAATTTGTTATTTTCACTTATAGTATGGAAGTATCTTGTTCGAGGAAATTCATTTAAATTATAATGACTCAGTCGCTACACTGATTAAAAATATCCTTAACCTCATATAGCAGTCATTTTTAAGCATATTTAAATACGCGGATGCAAATCATTTAACTGCTACTTTTTATATCAAACAGTGTGTAAAATATTGCTGAATGGAAGTGTTTATATTATCAAAGTATAAGTTCGAATTTTATAAACATATAAAAACAATCAATAACTCAATCATCAACACAAAACAAGTTTTTATTCTTATCAAAGCCTGATAAACTGTTTTATACTTTCATCAAATTGTATAGTAAGAACGATTACTCCAATAAATTGGCCCGTAATCAACGTTTGAATCTGTTACATCGCAATGAAATTCTTCAAGAGTTTGAAAGGAAAGAATTCACTAAAAAATTTGAGTACGACGAAAAAGAAGAAACGAAACCATTCGTAACCTTTGGTCTATCCGCCAACACTCGTGAAAAATCTCTCTCGCGTACATCTTTTCCTCCTCATCTAAGTACTTCTCTCTCCTCTCTTTCTCGCTCTTGGCCTGTTGGCATCTCGCAGTCACGAGATCGCGATTCTCTCTGTCTCTCTTTCTCGCTCGGCTTCTCGTTATTTTGCTTTATTTTTAGCGCACACTCGCTCGGCTTTAAAAACTGCCCCGAGCGCAATTTATCGCCTCTCTCATCGCGTTTAGTCGTCGTTTTACGCGCTTCAATTTATTTCTTCCTTCTTTTGCTGCGTCTATACCTACTCTCTCTCTTTTTTTCTATTGAAATAAATATTTGAAATCATTTGGGAAGTCCGGTGTGTGTCAGTTTGTGCGGTGATCCGTGCGAGAGATTTTGTAAACTGCGAGGACACATGTGATATATATTTATATTGCTGACGACACGACGAGCGGAGAAGAGAGGCGACATTGAAGATTATTATGTCGTTCTTTTTTCACGTTTGCACTTTGGCTGATTCGTCCAGGTTTATATTTACGCTTGTGTGTGTGTATATATAATATATACTTTGCGTCAGTAACTAGAACTCGATGAGTTTTGTCAAGCGTCATTTATGAAGTTTCCGATTTGGAGCTCAGAACTGTTCTAATTTCTTATGAGACAATTTAATCTTTAAATTAAAATCGGGTTTCTATGCTAAAGAACTTATAAAATAAAAGAATTTGGTTTTTTAAAAATAGAATAAAAATTTTAATTTTACCAACTTGCTTATTTTACAAAAAAAAAATTATTTTGAATAAAATGTTTAGCATGAAAACCGTTTCGTTATTTGAATGATTTTATTAGTAACTGAACTAAAGCGAAGGTTGGGTTCGATTAGTCATGGATACTTACTGGCCGAAGAATCTTATCATCAAACAAAAACAAATTTCCAATATTATTAGCTCTGATAAATATTAGTAGGCAGTAAAATTGAAGGAGATAGAGCCAAGGACTTAAGTTCATTAAAAAGTAAACAAACCATGATTTTTAATGTCAGGATAATTTCATTTTATTTACGATAGGCCAGACCATTTTAGTCAGAATAGACTAATGTTACTTATACACTTCATACATTAAATTACGTTAAATAAATGTGATACTGGTTTTACAAATTTGCATGTTTTTGTTAGTTCCTAGATCAAATAATCCTTACATTGATATAGTTTGGTTACTAAAGATGATTGATTATTTCTCACATTATTAAAATACAGAGTATCGTATAAAAAAGTATATTAAATGTATATGTACCTTATTACTGCTCGATTTAATAATTAGTCACGAAAAGCTACGTACTTTTATTCATCTCAACAAAATAATTTCCCTTTATACATACTAAAACAATTCATTGAGTTCCACGTTTGTCACGAGATTTCTGTTTCTTACTTAAATTTTTTACACGTGCTGTATGAAAGATAAATCAACGTTTGAAGAATATTTTAAGCAATTTTTTTAATCTTACCGTCTTCCTAGCAGATAATAAATCCGGATTGTGACGATAAAAAAATGATAAATATCTACTTGAATAAATCAATACAAACAAACTGTAAATGACTGATACATCATTAAAATATACGTAATACCTAGTCCTGTCTACAATTACATAAACATAGGTACATGCCAAAAAACGATAGTCTGATACAGATTAGAAAGATAATCATTGGTGATCGTTTAATTATTACGTAATCGTGATGATTAGTCAGATCTTAGGTTTGATGTGTTCAATGAATCATTGCTGCTAGAAATTAATTTATTTAAACTATTGGAAAACAAGACTTGGCTTTCATGAAAGTCACTTTAGTAGTAAGGAAGGTATCAGCTAGTCTACAATCTCAAAATAATTGATTCTCGGCAGAATCAGCATACAAATTCTTTAGAAATCACAAGCTTCTGGATATTTCTATCGTATATATCTGAAAAAAAAATCGTATTATCTATATATTATCTTGGAAAAGAATCAAAAGAAGTCGCTATGTAGTCTGCAATATCAGATTTTTATATCCATTTTTATACTTTTGACTTTTGATTAATAATAATTATATATAGAAATAAGAATAATAACAATAATAATAATGAAATAAATAGGTACCGACAAACTTGATTATCAAGCTTATTTTTCTAAACATCGACTTAATCGTCGTAATCAGATAATTACTCTATTAACTCTCTGATTAAAGAGAGCTTTACTACAATTTGTTGATAGAAACTTGGCTACTAAAATTTTTCTTTTGCTTGGCTTTAGTCCGTATATTATTTATTAATATATATTTATCTTAATGATCCTACTTGCCGGTTTTTTGAAATTCTCAAATTAAGCAGTAAAACAACGACATCTAAATCTTTATTATCATTTTCCATACGATGCCACTTGACTGATCACAATCGAGCACCGCAAATTTTTCATTGATAAAAGTCATTCCACATCCACGTGGCTATTCATTAGAGTAAATTTGTCAACGTCAGTCAATTTCTTTATTTATCCAATCCAACAAAAAAAAAGTCCCGGCTACAAAAGGAATCATTCGCTTTATCAAAAATAGTAACAGCCGCTCCATAACGCGCTAAAAGATCGCTTGCGACATTATTCGAGCGAATTAGGAAACTGTAGGCGGCAGCAGCAGCCACTGGCACTTTCACTAAAGACCGACTCGAGATTAATAATAAATTCGGTCGTTCAGGCAGACGCGCCGCGAGGAAATTGGCAGAGTCTCTAACAATGCGTTAGAAAGTTTAATGGGGCAGAGTCGCATCTCAGTTTTGAGACGCACATTCAGGGGTTATGCATAGATACCGTTTAGCATTCCGAAAAATGTAAGTTTTCTCATCGATCGCCATTCATGAAATCACCGTTATAGCTTATAGCCGATAGTGAGGCGCGTGTCTCACAACAGCTGATCCTACTACAGCCACACACTTGAAAATATTTACGCTTTTTACCTATCTATTTTTAAAAATGTTCAAATTTACTCGCGAACAGCTCGCTAATTTTAACGTTCAATAGGCATACGCGGGGCTTCGAATCAATATAACTTTGCGGGAACTTCAAATATTGTCTTTGCAAGTCCAGAGAGCAATGCTTTCGTTACAAGACGACTGTGCACCCCGCGAGATATTTTTAACGCGCTAATCGTTACCGGAGAAAGAGAAAGAGAGAGAGAGAGTTTGATAACTCTGCGACGGATCGAAGGGTTCGCGCTCAAACGACGATTTTGCAATGCGATAAATAGAATATTTTTCTCGCGAAAGTATATCGTAACTCGAAGAGGCAACGTACAGCACTTAAATTTAAATGGATTGTTTTGCTCTTGGAAGTGCGGAGCTACATCCGAGAGCAACACTCTAACGTGTTCCTTAAGCGACGTCATCGGTTCAGAAAAGCGTAACCTCAATAACGCATGTGCATATAAAATCAGTGGATTTTGTCAGCAGGTCTGACGTCAGTCTTTATCCGACTGGAACCAGTTCCGAAACACCTTTTTCCTGCGCACACCATTACTCATCGAGCGCATAGTGAATTTCACTTCGCAATCGTGAATTACAACGCGCTTGTTAAAAAGACATTTTTAAAGCCATTGGGATACGTATCCCAATATACAAGAACGGAATCGAACGCAAACGCGACATTTAGCCGAAGCGAAACAAAAAGCATAGATTTAAATATAACGCTAAAGTATACTTATAGGTATATATGGATATATATGGATATGGAGAGCTCGTTTGCGCGCTGACTACAGCCTCGGAGCTTCGAAACGGGACACTCGTAACCAATTAATCATTATCGCTCTATTTGGAGAGCAGCGCATCGATTGTGCACTCGCGACGCTTTTCCATTCCTCGTAACATTAATTAATCCTCTCATTATGGATTGGATTTTATTTCATTGATTGACTTTGTTTTGGATATTTATATTTTTGCGTTGCTTTTGGGAGAAAGTTTTAGGGTGAAAACATGTTTGGTATGAAATGTTAGATCAAACAGATATAATTTATTTACTTTTCATTATTTCATTACCTACTAATTACTTATTATTTCATAACGTGCATATGTGCAGGTAGCATGTGATGAAAACACGTGATTTACAACATTTATAAGGTTAGGATATTTTCACGTATAAGGTATAATCTTATATGCCAAACAAGCCATTAACTTAGTGACAATTAATTTTATTGTTTTCTAGCTTTTAACTTTTCATTTTAAATTGTCCATTGATTAACCATAGTTTTAATTTCACCCTATGTTCCAATATAGTTTTACATATTATTGAAAACGAAATGTTTTGCTTGATTATTTGATTTTTCGATAAAAAAACGTTACACATGAAAAGTCAAGTAGTTTTATTTATTGATTAAGTTCACCTCGATTCTGCTGATGGAAAATTTACTACCTTTTAACGAATTGGTCGGCTCAGGGGTAAAACCAATCACATCTAATTCTTATAAACAGGATATGTCTGGTTTTACCTATCAGCAGATGAATTCATCCTTTACATTATTGAGATGATGAGAGTGAAGTGAAAATATAATACCTTGTTATGATCCGGTTCGTTAATCATGCATTGATTTAATGTGATGAAAGAATTCTTTTAGTGTAATTATATTCAATATAGCAACCAATATTATAATTAATAAGATTTTCAAAATTTTCGCAGATAAATTCACTATTTGATTTGATTTGATCTATTTATAAGTGAAAGAGATAATCAGTTGAATTAGTATATTATATATATAAGGATTCTGTTATCTAATTTAAATCATATTAAGAATATGCTAAGCATAAAAATATATAGAAAATCAGTTCAGAGGTGTAGAATTGAAATTAGGTAATACATTGATCAGACTGTTGAAGTTTTTTGCGCATGTGCATGTATTTTTTCATTTATACGAAGATTTACTTGTAAATTAACCCATTTTAGCTTCTATACTAATCTAGAGTAATTTTTATTTATTGCCTATGGATCTGATATCTTAAAGATTCGTATGGTTTTCAAGTAAAAGTAAGCAACTCCCCTAGGTACTGAAATATCGTTCGATTATTGAAATTATCGTTTATTATGCAAGAATTTTAATTATCAATATTTAGTATCAAGTATATTGAGTGGTTCGAAAACAGTAACAAACATTTTACAACTCGAGATAAGTAGATTTCGTTTTTTTCCACTCCAAACAATGTCGTTAATAAAGGGAAAATTTTTTATAATGTAGTACATTGCGACGGTTAAATCTTCGCAGGACAAACTAGGATTAGAATATCGATATACTTATATGTCCTTGAATAAATCGGATGTAATTGAAAAATGCATTTTCTTATACATTTTCTTATCAGCTTGCGCCGCCGTTACCGCGCCGGCGACAGGGGAGAGAGTGGGCGGAGCTTTCGCGCTACGGCAGAAGCAACGGGCAACGGGAAAGAGAGCGCGCCTAACCTTCCCTGTTCTATTCGCTGTGTTGACGTGCAAGTCCGTCGTATGTCTTCTCGCACTTCTCAAAAAACGGCAATGTTTCAAAAATTAATCTCATGTAGATTTTTTTTTACGAGCACTATCGAAAAACAAGCCCGGCCCTGTCGCCGGCGCGGTAACGGCGCACTATGGGCGGAAATGCTAAATTTAGGGACAAAATCAAAAAGCGCCTCCTAGGAATGACATAGGAACTCAATTTTTTTTTTATATTGTAGGTAAAAGTGTAAAACATTGCAATAGAAATATCGCCTCCAACAAATGACATACGGACCCTTTTTATACTTCGTGTATTTGAGGTTACACGTACATTCTGTCAGTCTTCTTTTGGTCTTTTGGTCTTATAAATAATTTTCCATTAATCAACAATGTTTTACCTAAAATTTAAAAAAGAAATGGGTCCGTATGTCATTTGTTGGAGGCGATATTACATTTTGTCCCTAAAATTATACGATTTCTCATGTATTTGAGGTTACACGTACATTGTGGCAGTTTTCTTTTGGTCTTGTCAATAATTTTCCGTTCATCTTCAATGTTTTACCTACAATTTAAAAAAAAAAATTGGGTTCTTATGTCATTCCTAGGAGGCGCTTTTTGATTTTGTCCCTAAATTTAGCATTTCCGCCCATAGTGCGGCGGCGCGAGCTGATTGGCTGATTTTCTAAATTTTCAATTGTCTATAAATCAAAATTTATGCGCTTAATCGAAAAACGGAAAAGTTAAGTATGTCTTAGAATTTCCTCCTCTATCTCGTAGTACCCTTATTTTCGGTCAATTTCCGAACGCCCTGTATATAAGAGGGACTGTTGCTTCTAAGTATACAGGTATAGAGAAATGTATAAGCTCCGTAAATAGCCTAAAGGGTCGGGTATTCACAAATACAATTTCAAGACTTCAGGTAATTGTGTTTAACAAACGTTTCCCCATCCTTTTCTTGGCATTACGACGCCGTCTATATTTGCCGCCATGAACCTTACTTAGTGCACATAAACCTTAAAATTCATAAGTTCGAATCTGTTCTGCAAGAGCAAAACAGCTAGTGTAGTTTGTAACTAACTTTGCTAATCAATTGATTAATGTTCAATATGTCGAACCGTCAGGGCAATACGATTTTTTTGAAAGCCGCGTTGAGTAAATTGTAAGTAAAACTTTTCAAGATTTATTCCGTTCACGGACAAGCTTTAATGATAAATAAGAATAGTTCTTCCGCCAGTGTATATACATATAAAAAGAAACCATTAATAGGCTATATATAGTGCATGTCAAACGATCGGAAAAGCCATGAGAATGTTTAATTTAGTATTTAGATAAAGTTCGATACTAAAGACCAGAATTATTTATTTAATAAAGTAACAAGTGAGATCGATGACACGTTATGAAATAATTTTGGTCAATTCTCCACAAACTTCTCGCCAAAATTCAGTGTACATAACGTGCATAAACGTTCATTCCGTTACCTAGCTTGCGTTTCGCCGCGAATAAACGCAATTATAAAACGATTAAAAAAAAAAGTCGTAACTAAAAATCATTCTTGGTTTTATTGCAGGTTCGATTACACCGAGAGTACATTTAGTCCGCCAGCCGACGACACATTCTTTTACATACCGTATCCGAGGCACCAGGAGACATCGACCTCGAGCACGAATAACAAGGAGGGCTTCCGAGTCATCAATAAAGCGGAGGCTTCGGGCGTCGAGGGCAACAAATTTAAGGACGCCAACAGCGGCGTCGACTTCAGCAAGCATACGATCTCTTGCCAGCCGTTCATACCCTTTGCCACTGATAAAGGTATAGTCACGCTCGACAGATCGGTTTTCATATATAACTGTTGCATACATTTATCTCGGTGGAACTTTATACCTGTAAACCCGATATTGTCATGATAATTTCACCGATATTCTATAACCTGCTATCGCTATTATCATACAGTTGCATCCTCGCAACAAAGTTTGCCAATTGGGCAAAACTGATCAAACGTTTGGGATTCGATGTTTCAGCGAGCGAACCGAAGATAATATTCGCCAACAAGCCAAAAGTCAATCACCAGACGAGCGACGATGAGTTCCGCAACGCCAAGACGTCCGAGTGCGGCCGTTCCATCGTCCACGTAGCCAACCAGATAATGTCCTCCAAATTTGGCAAGTCCAACTCGTCGGACGCGGCGTCCATGACCGCCGACGATTCGGCTGCTCAGGTAAACTACTGCTGCTGCTGCTGCTATAGTCCTCTTCCGCCCCGCCCCCCGTCCCGTGCAATCCTTTCGTACGTCTATTTCACTGTGAATGGGCATCGAACACATTATTATGCTATTCACAAAACGTGTAAATCGTGGAAATAATCGTTATGTCGCGCTCTTTAAAATACACGCCGGAAAAACTATTGCTCAAGTTAAACATCGGTAATTTTCCAAAGAGCCCTAATAGGAACTCATTATTCCTACATTAATCACTTTCGTACCAGGAGCTAACGTTAATTTATGTTTCATTGCCTTTTGTGATGTCATCGTCGTTCCCCCTCTATTCCTAAAGTGTTCGTATATATACATATACAGATAAGCAGCTAAGCTTTACAAAAGAAACTGTACTTGAATAAAAATTTTAAGAACTTTAAAACTGGCAGGAATGCCAATGAAAATTGAAAATTAAAATGATCATCGAAAACTTTTGCAGTTTATTAAGAAAACTTTGATACTCATATCCTTATACAAAACCAATTTAAAGGGTTATTAAAATTTAAAATTTTTAAATATTAATTTATATAAATAATAATTTGCAATCTTTTATAAGAATTATAAAATTTACACGTCATATATATCAAACTCAAAGGTTGAATCAATTGTTGAAAAATTCTTAATCGAGATTCGTCTGTACTGAAGTTATTATATTATTTCATTTCAAATTTTCAAATTGAAATTTTCAGTCTGACTAGCGCATGCGTAATATGCCTTCGCATAACCTTACAACCGTATTGCATCATAATCTCGTTCGTGCATTTTTTCCATCTGAAAGCAAATATAAAATACTTTCAGCGATAGAACATTAAACAGTTTGTAATTAAAATCGAGCAAAGACGTACAATGTGCTACCATAGTCTACGAACCGAGCACACCAACGGATTTTAGATTACATCCTGCACATGCGCGAAAGATGACGAAAGTAAATAACAATATAGCCTCAGGTAATCATAATCGGTATTCGACTGTATAGTTCGAAAACGATTTTCGAATCCCGATTTTGCCGCCAATTACAGCATTAAGCGTCTTGACCCGCGCGGTACCATAGAGAGCTGCGATAAAGAGGCAGACTGTTCTTGAGAACTGGGTCAAGCCTATGAAATCGAGCCTTTAATGTATCCTTTTCACTGAAAACTCGAGCACCGGGACACAACTGCAGTTTCTCCAATCCACATCCGCGACAGCGTAATAATTCCTGTTTCTTTTATATTTACAGCAGCAGAGGAAGGTGAGCAAGTCGTTACCAGCGACGCCAATAGCCTCGCCGAGTGGCACACCCGACAGTTCACCAAAGTCGCGTCGTCGCGCCTACGGCAATCGTTTCTTCACAGGAGCCTTCGTACCCGATGGCGAGCGCTACAAAAACAGTTGGCTGTTGGGCAGCATCCTCGGACAGTCTCGGGAGCTGATCACGCCCAAGATCGAGGAGGAGGACGAGCAGCAGACCATCGATCAGCTGCCTGCCCGTGCGCTCAATCGCAAAAAGTCTATATCGTCGCAGAATCTCACGTACGTTGGTAAAGAGGACAAGACGGACAAGTCTCAGGCTACAATACTACAGGCTAAGCCCTCGGAGCTTAGGGAGATGAACTTCTGGACGCCCACCTCTATGTAAATTGGTCGCTTTCACGATCGGGCGCCAGCTTTTTCGTTTACAATAAGACAGGAGCTTTGGGATAGCTTGCAAAAAATCAGATAAAATCTTGTATGCGTTAGCTGGAAATGCAGACTAACACTTTTAATTCGGAAAAACAGAATGTTATTAATTTTCAAAGGAATACTGGTAAAGCAGAATATATGCCTAAATCAAATTAATTAAGTTAATACAGTGAAATAGCTGAATTCACATTTTCCGCCGATTGAGTATAATGACGTAATGTCAAAAAGATTTTACAATTTATTACCGAAGTAGTTTCATCTATATAAACGTGAACTTATAAAGTTGAAAAATTTCGTACTCCCGTCATGTTCTTAAAAGATTTTTTATGCAAAACTATTTTATATCTAGAATGTAAATCAATTTATGTTAGTAAACAGGAATTTACAAAATCAATCGCATGTGAGATTCAAAAAATTCATTTGATTTATTATTCATATTCATATTTTTAATTTATGCAAATATTTCCATTACAGTAATTTTACTTAATCTTTATTATAATAAAGTCTTCTTCGCAAATGACTGAATAATTTTTTTATGACCTGTGAAAATAATCTTATTTTTTTATACTACATTTACATGATATGAAATTTTATTTTTTTTAATAAAATGATTAAAATAACGATTTAAAACTTTGCAAGAAGAGACTATTATTAGATAAAGCATTATGAAAATTAAAAAAAAATATATTGTATAAATTATTTTAGTTTTTTAAATA
This sequence comes from Megastigmus dorsalis, assembly GCA_900490025.1. Classification (NCBI taxonomy): domain Eukaryota; kingdom Metazoa; phylum Arthropoda; class Insecta; order Hymenoptera; family Megastigmidae; genus Megastigmus; species Megastigmus dorsalis. The sequence goes on from UELU01143225.1 coordinate 164,174, forward strand.
CATGAATAATAGATAAATTAATTTTTTTCGATTTTTAATCATATTTTTTAATTTAAACAGAGCAAACCGCACTTACAATTGTGATAGAAGTAACTGATTTTTTGCAGCTGTAATCTTTGACTTTGCCTCGATTTATCGATAAGTTAAAAAATTTAGCTTAATTCATAATTTTTAGAGTTTTACACTAAACTACAAAAACTTCATTGGATTAGTTTTATTGTTACTCTTTCATCCGACTAAGCTGTTTAATTCAATTATTTTTGAAGTGAACTACTATTTTTACTTAATATAAGTATAGTTGTAAAAAATACAGCTTGCTGCACGAAAGTATTATTTGTAAGTCGATTTTACGGCTTTATATTAAAAAAAAGAAAAAGAAAAAGTTGTGGACAGCATTGAGCTTAAAAATAAATTAAAAAAAGTGTGTTTTTGCACATGAACTACAGACAAAAGCATAGCCGTGGCTGCAAAAATTACATTGTTAAAATAGTAAAATATGCATATAGTGTTGTAAGAGTTTCGGCAATCAGAGAAATAAATAGGTTGAATGATTAATAAGTGATTTTTAGCTACCTTAATTGTTTTTAGATAAATAGCTTATTAATTTCTCATTTCACCAACATCATTTGATAAAAATATTATATTTCGTTCATAAGAGAATTTATGTTTATTCGTGAAAGATTCCTTTCTTTGTTCATCAAATTTTGAAACAGTTGTAAATGTCTTGTAATTTGTATGTAATTTTTACTCATTCATTTACATCGCACATATATGTATTCATAAAAACAAACTTTTGTAAATTTCTTGTACCTAGTTTCTTATTGGTTGATTATGCAAACCCTTTTGTCGACTCTTTTATCTAAAGAGTTATAATAGGTAAGAATATAATAATAATGTAATGGAAATAGTAAAAAGTAATCCACGTAGTTTGAATGTTAATGGTTTTAAGGACGATTTCCCTGGTCAGGTTGATACAGAATTACGGGATGGAAAATACAATAAATAATTAATATATATACACAATGACAAATTAAAAGTAAGACTTTTTATAATAGTCTTTATTTACTAAAGAGAAGAGTCTTGCTTTTTCAAGTGCTCATTCAGATGATTCATTGACCAATTGTGGTATAACATTTTTTAGTGGAAATTTATATGTAATAAGAGTTAAATAAATATGATCTGAAGTGACTATAATTTCACTTGTCATACACTCTTATTGAAAGTGAAAACCCCAATTTAACAAGATAGAAATACTGCTAAATGTTGTATAGATGATAATAAAAGTATGTCCGAAATAGTTGTTGAAATTTAAAATAGCCTAATTTATTATGTACAAAAGGCAACGATCTTTAAGATTATTTCACATCGAGCCCATACGTGATTTTTATGACTTAGAACGATTACGAATTTATTCGGTAAATAAATTCACCAACAGAATTTGTAAATTTAGAAAAATGTATGCGAAGTAGCGATGTGAATATCAATTATGTAACAATTGAGCAATATCCCTAAATAATTTTTCATTTAATATTTAAAGAATTTTTGAACATTTCAAATTCCTGTTTGGTCTATATTGCGATCATTAATATACCCAATTAACGATTCGTCTTTTGCTTCATGAAAAATTGGTATAATGGCACAGAAAACATATTAATTTTATTGAAAGTTATTATAAATAAAGACATTAAATAAACATTATTATTCAAAATATTGCTCAGATAGGAATAGTGAATGTTGATCTGATTTTCACAATGCGATATGTGTAAAAAGAGTATGTTTAACATTAAAAAAAAAAAATGAAGCCCAAGAGAAACGATCGTTGTACGCTCATTACGTGTCAATTCGAAATCTTCCGAATTTCTCAAATTTATACTTCAAGAGGCGTATGACGATAAGTGAAACTGCGATTATAGTCTATATATTTCTACGGAATTTCCAAATCTATTGAAACGCTTGAATACTAATGAAATTAAAAATATATCTTGTACCTGGTCACTATCAAATAAACAATTTCTTACTTCATCTTTGTTTAAAAACTTGCCATCTTTATAATTTTTAACGTATTTAATAGCCTTTAATCTAATAATAAAGTGTGTAATATGTATTTCAGGTCTGCACGCCGCAATTTTATCGTCAAATTTGTCTGTGTCGAATTAAGATAATAAAAATAATATTATACACACTTTTAATTACGAACTTGATTATTTTATCGTATAGTCTGACCTAATTGTTCCAAGATTATCAAATTCTTTACCAACGTTAGTGCAAAAGAATAACATATCTTACAACTAGAGGGTTAAAATAAACATTATTTCAGATTTTTCAAAACTTTTATTTGTTGCAACGAAATTTTCCTAATATAATATACATTAACTACCTGAGTATCGAGCCATCCCATCCAATATTTTTTTTTTACGAGATTATAAAACACATCTATTCTCTCTAAGGTTTAGTTCTATTTCCGCGCATAGCGATTGGAATTCAATTTATTGTACCAAGGGTAATAGGTGACATATACAAAAGGTGATGTATTCCGTCAGCAGGTATCAAAAAGAATTTGTAATAAAAGAGTACAATGATTCCCCTGACTGTACATAACAATGATGCTGATGTAATTCAATTCGAGTAGCAGTTTTGAAAAAGTCTTTAAAAATGTGCAACTTTGTCATCATTTATATTTATATGTCTCGAACGCATTCTTAAGCATATATCAGAGTCCAGAGCCCAGTTTTATTATCAAGCATTAGTCACTGATCGTAATTTAAAATTTTGCATCTAATTAACGCATTATATCGTAACTACATCCGCCAAATAAGAATTCCCCTTCAAAATAAAAAAATAATATTCTAAATATAAGACAACGTATTAACGAGTGAAAGTCTGCTGGCATGGCTATCAGCAGGTAAAAGTAATTTCACCTTATCTGATATTGATATAAGCATCAACAAATTAATCGATTAAAAGTGATTCAAAGATTAAATATATTTGTACAAAAGCGACGTGAGGCAGGAAAGGTATTAATTACATGTTTCCCCCCAACGATAATACCCGATTCTTGTTTAAAATGCAACAAATCATTATTCGTTGAAAATAATGCCCGTGGAGCGCGGAAACAGCTAGAGCCTTTAAAAATAAAACAATGGCGCCTCTCGCATTATAATATATAGGTATACCGCGTTTTGCGTTAAATAATTGGGACCCGTACGGATAAGATAACTTTAACAATATCGTTTCAATATACTCTAATCTTTGACTTTCTGGATTCTCAATCATTCACTCGTCATGTGGTGTAATAAATGTTTTACCGCTATACTTACCTATGTAACAAAAAACGTACTTCATTTCAGTGCTGGCTCGCTGAGTTGATATAGTGACGAGTGTGTGCGCCGACGCGACGACCGCAGATTTTTCATTTTATTGGCTCTTTCTCGCCTCTTCATTTGTGCTGTCACTTTTTAACCTTCGCAAGCAGACGAATTTACTTTAGTTTCGTTTTTTGCAGACGCGGTGCAGGAGGTAAATAACGTTATTTTTCTTGGCCAGCATCTGAGCTGTGTCCTAATATATATCGATGCCTTTGCTTTGGTCGTTTGTTTGTATAAACATAAGTTTTGCATTTTATTGATATTGTATGATATTGCGACAATTTGTTTCTTATTACAACTGAGTTAATGCAAATAAATTTGCAACTAATAAATTATTCTCAATTAGTATAACTAAGTGCTCTTTTATTTTACATTTAGGTAAATCTCCTGTTTTGATCAATGAATTTATAGTTTTTGAAAAGAAAAATCATAATTTTAAATAAATGTTTTGACATATTCTAAATTTATCGTTTTCACACTAATTATTGAAAGCTTTAACCTTACCTAAAAAACAATCTGTACAAAACAAGGATTTAATCAATGTTTCATTTGAGAGGGATTATAATTTGTTGACTTGAGAGAGTATAATAACAATATTGTTGGTGAGTCATTTAGCAGATATTATAAATGAGTCAAAAAAGATGATTTATGCATTTTATAGAGTGTAAAATTATGCAATGTACTTACATTACAAATGATTGAGTCAATTAAGGATATTTTTTTCAATTACTTTCATTCTTTTTCAGATTTCAGAAGTAATTTCACATAAAACAATGGCCGAGATAGATATTTGCAACAATAATATTAATATTAGTCATCCCTATACTCCAACAATAATGAGATCTGACAGTCTGATAACACATTTCTTAACACCTCAAGATGTTCACATAAAGGATAGGGAAGGAAACAGTCCATTGCACTTTGCAGTGCTTTCAAATGACAAAAATTTTATTAAAATACTTTTAAATGCTGGAGTTACAGTTAATGACTCCAGGATGGATGGACTTACACCGTTTCACATAGCTGTTGAATCTGGAAAAGAAGAAATTGTTAAGATACTGTTGGACCATGGTACAAGGGTTGATGCTAAAGATTTATATGGGAAAACGTGTTTGCATTTTGCTGCTTGTATGAACTGTCAGGATGAAGGAAAAATGCTGCGAATAACAAAATCAATTTTGGACAGAGGAATCGACATTAAGGTATGTTCTACATTTCTTAAAAGAGATTTGAAGTTTATAAAAATAAAAAATGTCTGAAAGTTTGTATTTTTTGTTTTTTTAGACTCTGCTTAATGAGTGCACAAACTCTGGTGAAACTCCATTACATTATGCGATTGTTAATGGCAACAAACGACTAATTAAGTTATTCTTGCAATATGGAGCAAATATCAATGCTAAGAATAGAGATGGAAAAAGCCCTTTGTATTTTGCTATAGAATTTAATAATGTAAAAATTGTTAAAACTTTGTTAAAAAGTGGAGCAAGAGTCAATGATAAAATGAATAATGGACTTACTGCATTACATGAGGCCGTAAAACAGAGGATTGAAGAGAGTGTTGAATTACTTCTTTATTACGGAGCTGATGTGAATGCGAAGGATATATATGGACAGACACCCATTCATTTAGCAGCTCGATCAAATTATTTGGATGAAAGAACAATGGATACTATAGTGAAACTTCTTTTGAATAAAGGGGCTGATGTCAATGATTACACTAATGCAGGAGAAACTGCATTTCATTGCGCAATAATTAATGGTAATGAAAAATTAGTCAGACTCTTTCTAGAGTACGGAGCGAATGTAAATACTAAAAATTACGATGGAAGAAGCTCCTTACACTTTGCTATTCAGTATAGCAACAAAAACATTGTAAAACTACTTTTGGACAGAGGTGCAGACATCGATGAAAGAACAAATGATGGAAAATTGTCACTTCATGTTGCTGTAGCAGTGGAAGATGAAAATATGATAAAAATTCTTCTTGAATACAATGCCAATGTCAATGCCATTGATAAAAGTGGCAAAACTCCTCTCTCTATAGCCTTTGAAGTTGCCCACATGAGAAGCATATATAATCCATGGAATGGCTTCTGCCCAATCCACTCAGAGATTGGATGCGATGACAATATTTTTGAGTTACTAATTAAACACATAGCCAAACTCACATATGTATGTGAAGAAAACTTAAAAATAATAAGCAATAACGAAAAATTAAACACTTTTTACAATAATTGCCAAGTAGAGTTGGCAAGAATGAAATCAAACAAAGTGTGTGACAACATATCCATGTACAAAGTTTTAACAAAGAACATTAACGCAATTGTAGGATATTCAAGAAACGAAAATTTATTACGAATCTTCGAATCAAACGCGTATAAACATCAATATCCCATTTACTACCACATGCTGAAGGAACGTTTTCACAAAGCTGAAAACAGAAAGCACTTGTTAGAGCCGGCATCGGTGACATTTAAATCATTCGTTAAGCCTTATACGCTCCCAGACCTTGTCACGAATGAGATCCTGAGCTACTTGACATTAGAAGATTTAGTGAATTTGAAAATGACTTGAAGACCGCACAAAATATTTATGGGAGATGTTTCTATACTCAATCGAGTGTACTATATTCTAGCGCACAGAAAATCATCAAGATTCAAGAACGTGTGTAAATATTTGCATAGCCAAGTGCGGCGAATCGTGTTGTACTTTTTGTACGCGAATAAATTATTTTTTAATTTTATTGATAAATTTTTTTTACGATACAACCGTTACCAAAGATAGTTTAACCTACTTTATTTAATTGTAAAAACTATATATGTAGTATAATTGTAAGAATAAATGTTATCAAATTTTATTAAGCCTTTAATGCTTTTCCTTTGGGGTCAGTCGTATTTATACAGACTAGCCGAGCGCTCGAGTACACTAAAGTGTATAAATTGACATAACTGATTCTTTCTGTATTAATGTTCCGAGTTTATGACATCAAAAAGTAAATAGTGACATCACGCATTGAATGCCAGTCTATGAAATAAAATAAAATCTGCACGCAACATTAAAAAAGAATGCATATGCTGCTCTTCGTTATTCTCTTCTGACGCAGGACCGAGAAAGGAAAAAAAAACTTAACTGTTGGGAAAGTAGAACGGCGAGCTAGAAAAGGAAGATGAGAGAATGAGGATAAACGGTGGGAGGCTGAAACTTTTGCCTTTACTTACAGTCGACCAGAGTAAAGGCATGATTGGTTTTCGGAGTTTTATTACTTATTTTATATATTGTTGTTGTATGTGCATCATTATTTCGCACTGTTATTCTCGAGAATGACTTTCTCGTTTTTAAAATCCTTTTTATGGCGCCTTTATCGCAAGAGATTAATGCTTTACGTATTTATATATACATTCTATGGAAATTTTTATTCTCCAAAATCATTTTCATTCTGTATATAATACAGTCAATTAATTTTTTAATAACACAGAATAAGTACTCAATTTCGTTATTAAGTACACTTGTTTACTAATATTATTATATTAAATTTTTTTCGTTGAGAAAACTAATAAATAATTTTAATTGAAACAAATTCTATATAAAAAAATATATCCTTAACGATGTACATGAGACAATGTTTCCCAAGAAATATTTTATAAAAATGTATTACTTTTGCAATTACGATAAAAGATATAAGAATTGTCAATTGTGTATAAGAAAAAAATTAATTTTAAAAATCGTTTTTTTTCTAATATTTTAATTGGCCTTTTGCAGTTACGCTTAGGCCATCACCAGGTAGATAATTTTTTTATTATTCCATATATTAATAATTAATATCCGCGCAAAATAAATACTTTATTAACCGTAGGGACCCTATCGGCGGGCCCCAAGTCACAAGCACGAGAAGAAAATTTTTAGAACAGAGAAAAGAACAATGAATATAATATTAGAAGGGATACGAAGGGCACTAGGCGAGTGCGACGCGAAACATGTCCTCTCGGTTTGAGGTTCGCAGAGAGATCGAGCCCTTTAAAAATTTTATACCTATCACTGCAATAAACGAATCATTCAAATAATGACTAGATATTTTATTATCGTTGATCTTATCCAATCTCTCGAACATATTGCCGTGATTTATTTTAAATGCATTTTTATAAAAATATGTATAAAATTATATTTATACCTACATAATTAGAAAATTAATAAGTACGTATGTAAATACATATGAACACTACAATTTTTAATACCATAATTTGTAACATATTATTACAAATTTACAATCTGTTTAGAAATATCATGCCTATTATTATTATTATTATACATAATAATTATTGCTATCGGCGCACCGTCCATTCGTCTTAACTTATTAAAATGTTTTGTGGATGTACTTATATATATCACAATCATCAAAGATATATGAAGTATTTATTTACACTGTCTAAAAGTATCGTTTCCGTGAACACTTATCGTTGATTGATAAAAAATTTTTATGACACAATGAGATAGTATATAATTTTTATCTCTTTTTTTTTAAGACGATGGTTTTTCGATTTCCCTATCCATTTAAGGCGGTTGATTCTGATGAGTAAAGTTAGTTAAGTACGTGTTCAGATTGTCAATGATACCACGCATAGCGTCAAGCGTGCGAAGTATCGATCAAACTTTGGTTAACAATATAAATCACGAGAACTGTTCTGCGAATAAAACTGTGAAAGGCATTCCGAATTGTTTTACCGTATCAGACACCATGAACGATATGATTGTAATTTTTTGCAAAAGCATTAAAAGTAATAAGAATATTTTTTACATAATAATGATATCTAATTTGGAATAAGTCTATATATTAGGCGAGAATCAGCAGCTACAGGTAGAATGAATACGATTACAAATAAACAATCTCTAATAATAATCTTTATGAATTTTGAACCTCTATTTTTGGTATAAGGAAAGAAATCTAATGAGTTTTGTTTAGTTCTATTTTTATAAGGCCATTAACCCACAAACACCCTTTTTTATTTAACATTACAAACTATAATTAAAAGTAAATATAAACAATTGATTATTGAAATCAATTATATTCCGAGATAGAGTGACATCTACTTATAGATCGGCTTTACGAATCTCCTGAAATCACCTGATCTTACTGAAATCGGTGGATCTTCTGAAAACCATGGAGATTATGATCAACTGAAATATAGGTAATAGATTACGAGATCGATTGCAATGGGTTTTGATCAGCTGCCAGAATAACTCCAGAAGCAGATTGGCTGAGACCAACCATTGATATACTTCAATAAAATTTAGACGAAAACTTAATCTTGAAATTTCCAGCAAAAAATGATTACAAACATTAAGATAGTTAAAATCTCTTCGTAATATTTCTCAAAATGGAATCACACCTATACAAGTACTTATTTCAACTGTTTACTTATACAAGTTACAAAGTCACACCAAACTTAATCCTGCAATCAGCTCGACAAGATCCTATTGTGAAAGCAGCATAAGACCAATCGTCTCGCGCGAGCCACACACTTGCCTCCGACATGTTTGTAGTCCTATATAGTATTCTCGAATGCGGGCGGACCCGCGGACTTGCGCGGCGGCAGACACACGGCGTTTTATTTTGCGTCGTCGCAGTAGTCGGTGCAGTGCCGAGTCTGAGAGTGCCAAAGAGCCAGTCAGTCAGTCGGCCGCGTCGCGTGTGTGTGTATGACGCTAACGGATGCGGCGAGAGGCGAGACGTTGACATAACTGAAAAAAGAAACAATAATGCGCGACTTGGTTAATGAGAAATTGTGACGACTAAGGTGCAGCTGCTTCTTTACGTTTTGACCTGTGTCGGTAACAGTGAGGATAAAAGGTGAAATCGAGGCGGGAAGAAGGGAAAAAAGGTAGAGTAGATATCCGAGTTCCCCGTAAACTCGAGGGAAACACACGCTGAGATGCTGTCTATTTATAGTATACGCATACCTCTAAGCTCTCCCGCGTATACATATGTTGTAAACGCTGAATGTCGTATAAGAGTGTGTTATATGCTATATGTATAGTATTTCTCTGTCTTGCTCTTATACTTCAGTATATATATACGTATATGCAATCTTGTGGGTATACATGCCTGTGATGCACTGCACAAGAAGGAAGTGTACGACAATGTGTACAGTATGGTAGACCCATATTTATTATCAGCCTGGATGTAGAATCATAATTTTTAGTGGGAAAGTGGAGTAAAGAGTTAATTGTTTACGCGAAATTGATTATTGAGACCGTAAGAAACTGTAAAATGCTTAACAAGTGCTTTTCAATTCATTATAATTATTTAAACAAGTTGCGTTCGGTGTCTCTTTGTATTTATAATGATCAAAACGTTTTAAAATTGCTTTTAAACTGCAGATAGTACAAGATTTTTAATGATAATAAATAGATGTATTTTTAATTTTTGTTTTCAACAGAAATTAACGGTATTAAACTGAAGGTCTTATAAACAAATTCGTTATTTTTTTTTAAATGAAAGATAATCTTAGCAAAATATTTTTAATAATTTGAATACTTGCATATCAAAAGTTTTTATTTGAAATCGGTCTCCTTTCACCTGAAACAAAATGACCTCCAGTCACGGAATCTGTTTTGGCAATTTTAATTTTATTTTGCATTGAAAGGAATTCCTTTTAAGTATTCCGAGTTCCTCGCCAGAACAATAACATAAATTTAGAAAATTTCATAAATTCCTTTAATTTGCCCTGCCTATTTTCATTGAACGCGGTCCAAATTTTTCTACATCTTTAACCCAGCAAAATTTTCACCCGTCAAATCAATTCCTCAATACCTACCTAGATAAAATCGAAAATTTAAAACAAAATTAATACAATCAATTTAATTACTTGAAGAAAATAATCACTCAATCTTGTTTTCCGCCCAGCCGATAATTTCCTATATATACACCTGCAAGACGGTGTTACTTTTCGCATGCTTGAAAACCAATACTCGTGCACTAAAGCCATGCGCATAGGAATTGCAAAGATTGTTTACTTCTGTTCGCATCAGGTAGCACTACGAGGTGCTTATGAGAGACGATTTTTTCATTGCTCTCTAGACCTCGCGCGTATAATAAATTTTTAACCGCTCCCGAAAAGACCGTTGGATTGGTCAACGGAAATACAGCATATATATGCGAGTATATAAAATGAGGGGCGGCCACGAAGGTCATATATATAGATTTCGGCGCCTTTCTGCAAAAGTCGGTTACGCTACGTTACGTAGTCGTGTGTTGTTTAACATCACCGCGCAGCTCTTTTATATACTATAATTAATTTTCACACTTATCACCTCAAGATTTTAAGTCCGGGTGTTTGCTAAAAGAAAAGTCGAAGGACTGACTGACTTTCCTCGGATTTTACCACAGTTTGTTCGAACGATAATCGATCGTTTCTTTTTTTTTGTGTGAAATAATTGTTCATGATGCTCGAGTTCTTTTTGTTGTCACGCGTTATAAATTCACGAACGATAAAATATTTATGCATGCTGCAACATTTTACAACTTTTTTATTTTATAAGTTACAACTTTGTGCAGTGTTAAAATCAATAAACTGTACAGTTTGTGATAGTTACGAGATGATTCAATAAAAGTCTTTCTATACACAAACTTAATTAATTACGTAAAGATTAATTTCGTAATTGTTTTTCCTCGAAAGCTTTCATTCTAATTCTTTGAAAAATAGAACTCAATTTTTGAATATGTGCGCTGTTAAAGAGTAATTTTTTTAGGTTAGTTTGAGTTAAGAAACTTCGAAAGAATGAAAATGCCTTTGCTTCGAATACGAGCATTGAAAGGGAATTTCGAGTTGACATTCCGAGAAATTTCGGTCCATTTTTAGTATCTACATAGGGACAGTAGTATTAGGCGGTTTTCTTATTCCTGTCCCCTTGCGTCCCTTCTTCGTTGGGCGGGCGCAGCGGTTGCGTTATTACCTCCTTGGAGGGTGAGGCCGTCTGTAATGTATTTTTAGAGCAATCCAAAGGCGAACATGTGCTATCTCCTCTTGTTTTACTCACTCCATTTCACTATGTTGTACAAATTTTATCCATAGCTAAAAACAGTTTAATAGTAAAAAATTTTACTTTTTTTTATTTCCAGAGAATAATAGAGTATGGAGAGCGAGCAGAAGCAGTACGAGTTGAGGAGTCGCAGTCGATCCAGGTCAGAGACACCACAGAACCTGAATCGAACTATAACAGAGAATGAAGGCTCTGAACATCATTATGAATTGAGGAGTAGAAGCAGAGATCGATCTATGACTCCTGGAGAAGTTACCAGCAGTAGAAGATCTACCTCAAGGTCTTTATAAAATATTTCTTTAGAAAAATTCCATTTTATTTGAATTCATTTAAAATCTATAATGGCACAAAACATATTTATTCTAACAAAAAAATTTTAATTTTTTTAAATTAGGAAAATATAAATATAAAATAAGTTACAAAAAATTTTTTATACAAAAAAGTTATATATTTAATATTTATTCCTATGTATTATTTTTCTTAATTTTATTTCATGTCTTAAAATGTTAATCTGTTATATTATGCCAAAGCTTCAATTACTTACATTTTTGTAATTTATTAACATTACTGAAGTATAATTTATTCGTGATTTTTCAGACCAAGCAGTGTGATAAAAGCACGTAGCAAAAATATGGATATTATAGAGGAAAGCAGAGACGACACTTTGGTTGAAAATAATTCTGACACTCGGAGTAAGAGCGCTGAAAAATCAGTGTCTGTTACCAAGAGTATAAGGAAGACGGAACGTCGTTCGGAGCGCCAAAGGATCAAAAGACAGATTTTCGCCAATGGTCAAAACGAATCTAAGGATGATTCTTCAGATACAAAATCTGAAACCAAGGAGAGAAAGAGGGATAGTGTCACTCCAAAGAGAATTATGACGAGCGACTATTCGTCGGAAGAAGGTGACAGGGAGGACCTACCCAGCAGGCCAGGTTCTGCTTATGAATTTTATAAGCAACAAGGCGAATATTGGAAGTGAGTGTTTTAACATTTATCAGGTTAAAAATTAGGATCTCAATCTCAAGATTGAGCACTTCCATTTTTGCTTTATGTTTAATCAATAAGTTGGCGCATGAGCCAAATTTTAATTAGCTATTTTTGACCAATTCACCTATTAGTTTTTGCAGAGAATTGTAAGGATGTTTATACATATTCTATTGTGTTTCTTTCATTCGTTAATTTCTTAATTAGAACTTATTTGTTGATTAAAAAGGTTGAACTGCTTTTTTACTTCAAACATTTTTCAAGGCATTTTCTGTTCAAAATTTTGTCTAAATTTTAAAAATATTCTCATTTATACATAATTTACTTAATAAAATAATGTAAAGAGTTTCTTTATTTCATTGAGTATAAAATAGTAAAATTACAGTGGAAAAGTAAAGAGAATGCAAAAATTGATAATATTTCTTACAATCATGTACTTAAGTAGTGATATTGATCACTATTGTCAGAGACTATGATTAGGTCATGATAACATAACTTAAATATACTTTAAAGATATAAATGTTTCAATTACTATTAAATAAGATGGTGTTTTTATATCTAATATTTCAATATTTTGATAAATATTTTTACCAGTCTTATAAAGTTTAAAAAGTATCCATAAAATTGAAAATCAATTTTAAAAAATGAACAAAAGCTGTAGATTTCAATTAACACTTCCTTCAAACAATTAGAAAAAAGTTCACTAACTACTGTCATAAAATACCAAACGAAATTAGTGAATGAATGTACTGTTTGAATATCCCGCTGCTCTCAAAACCATCTTGTTAAACTCTATCTAACGCGAGTATAGCTCTCTAATTTATACGTATAAATTCTGTTTACAAACACAACTACAAAAGGCGGCACTTGACCTCTGGCGCACACGATTAATCTCATGCGTGCAATCGAGACCTTTTTGTGCTGTCAATTTTAACATTTTTCCAATTTATTATTTTTATTCAATTGAACGACAATAGAAAAATAAAATTCTTTGAAATTTGTCTTTGTTTCTAGTAAATTTCCAAAGACAGACTACACGTATTCGCAGGCGTCGACATGTCGATACGAGGTAGCACCAGGTGTTATGGCAATTCCTAACATGTCCAGACGTTCGTTGCATTCGGACGGCAGCCAAGCATCCAACAGCCAGAGTTTGAGCCAGTCTTCCAAGGAGAGCTTCAACGAGGAGAACAACACTATGGATGTACGGCAGAGTCGTAGTGACTTATCGGTAAACGACTCTTTTTTTTCTCTTGATTTATCAACTTCTTGATAACTTGCTAAGGTAATTAATCGAATGTCCAGATTTTTGCAGGTTATTTTATTTTGTATATTGAAAATATCATTGATTGTAGTTAAATCGTCTTTGGATGAATTAATTCACTTATGTAGGAAAAAAACTTTGACTTTAAAAACTTTCAATTTTTTGAAAACTACCTTATCAATTCAATATCCTTAATGCTGAAAATTAACTTGGAAGATTAGCTTTATCTATAAAAGGATAGAATGCATGAATCATTTTTAATAATATTACAAGTATATTACAATAAATTAAATTTTTTATTTTAAGGACACGGTTCCACAAGTATTACCGCACATTAGAGGCTTAGAAACTGCAGGTCAGTCAGTGGTTTACAAAAGGACACAAGTTGAGCAATACAATACTCGACGCGCGTTCATCTACGATTCTGCGCGTGATAACCTCATTAATGAGAAGTTTGTTGAAATTATTTATGCTAATACCTTTGTAGGGGGCTGAGAGTTAATCTATAAGAATATGAAATGTCAAATATTTATTTGTTTTATGCAATATGTAAAATTTTAATAACTGAATTAGATCATAATATTCTTTTTCTTTTTTGTTAATTACATATTTCTGCTTTTATTAGAGTAAAAGAGTTGATTTTGAAATATCAAGTTTCTAACATGTATATTCAATAGATATTATACTTTATTATATCCTTGACTTTTAGCTGCCCTTTGTATAAAAATTATTTTTGAATAGTTAAACTGTATTTTTTTAATATTATTTATTAAAATTTTTTTCAGATATGCATTATGGGCCGATGCACTTTTAAATTCTCATTTAGTTAATCATTACAGATCTTCAACAAATATGGACTCTGATACTGAATTAGATGAAGCGGTAAAAGTATCGAATTACAGATACCAAACTCAAAATACTCAGAGGTTCAGCAAATTTACTAGTCTCATCTCAACATGGTTTTACGCGATATTACACTTCATTACTTTCGGCCAGTTCAAAAGGCAGAAGTTTTCTTCTACTAGTCATTATTATCGTCGTTATGAAGGTATATCTATTTTAAAGCATTTTTCTAGCTATGAATTTATTGAGTCTATACTGAAACAGTTAGTGGCAACAAAATGGTAAAAACATAAATAATTTGTTTGTTTTCAGAAACAAAATGGAGTCGACTCAGAAGAAAGATTGATACTGTGTTGCAGTACATGTATTTATCACTTGTCAAAGTTGTACTTCTTGATTCTTGGTTACTAAGCAGAGCTTCCAATGTTCGAGAACGAGCCCAAGGACGACTTTCAAAAATACTTTGGCTTGTACTTCTTCCACTTGCTCTCACGATCGGTAAGTAAGGGGAGAAATAAAAATAATTTACCTGTAGTAAACAAAAAACGTCAAAAACTTATTACTTTGAAATAGACATTATTTGTTTAATGACTAGTTTTTTTTTAATGTCTAGCAGCACAAAACAAAAGAAATGAACTTATTCACAGTTTTACTTCATTAAATACATTAATACATGTCTGTTTTAAAGTGTATTGAAATTAATAAGAAAATATCCTTATCTGATATAATGTAATTAATACTCTGAATCTTTAAATTGAAGGACAAGAAACTTAATATTAATAGTGTATGTAACGTTAGAACTTAAAATAACACATAAGCTGAAATATATATGCAGTGTCGTAAATGATTTTGTCCTTAAACTTGACCATACGTTATTTTAAGAAAAGTGAATGTTTTTCAAATGTTTTCATAAGTTTATAATTGTCGTAAATTCTATAATTCTTTGATATCACAAACAATTTAAGGTAGATTTTTACAACACTGAATATGTAAATTCATTATTCTCTTGGACTTAGTTCGCATTCCGTTCTACTTTGTTTCAGGTGCTTACGTTGCACATAAGCATTCTTTTACTTGTCTAAATTATCTGCGAAACGTTCGCGAAAGTGTAACCGAGACAACCGGTCAGGCCTTAAATTTTTCGTTTGTCGATTATGATTATGAATTATTCTTCAAGTACTTGTCGACTTTGAAAAACGTATCCTTGCCGGATTTACCCACTGTGAACGTGTCTTTACCATCTCTGCCAAATTTCAGCTGGGACTAGTCCTTAAGTTACCTGCATTTTTTATTTTTAGTTGACTTTATAATATATATACAGCAGATGGTTTTTTTTATTAATAATTACTAACGACATTTTATATTATTTTTGCAGTAGTGCCTTATTAGAATAATTTGCTTTGTTAAAACCTTCATAATTTTTATATCAATGATTTTGCCAAAGATGAAGTAATTTCATTGGGTTATATTTACTTTATTCAGAAACTTTAACATGTGTTTCGGGTTTGTGTGTGCTTACTTATAGTTTATATAACGGTCTAGGACGGGAAGGTTTTTTTGCGTTTAACAAAATAACATTTATTAAGATTAAAAAATACATATCACTGTTGTGTGCTTGAAGATTCTATTTACGCCATAGACAGATTTTCTTGATAGATATCATTTATTGAAATAATTAGATATCATTTATTGAAATAATTAGATATATTTATACATGTACTTTGTTAAGCATGTACAATTGATAGATTGCCAATTTAAGATCGTTTGCCGATTATAATTTAATATGACACAAGTGTATTTTCATTAAAATTTAATGAATATGTTAAAATACTAAAAAAAGTAATTTTTGACTACTTAAAAAGAACATATTGTAGCATGTAAGAAATGTTTTTTAAGGTCCGTTTATTGCATTTTTTCTGTGTTTGCATTTTCTAGACAAAGAGAAATCGTTATTAGGAAATAAAAAAAATATTGTGTACAAAAGCTACGGATTATGATTAAACATACAATTATGAATAATCGATAAACAAAAGATTAAAAATTGTATCAATCCGATTTTTTTCCTTCTTTGGCTTGCATTTTAACTCTAACGCTTACGGTTATTTACTAATCTTTATGTTACTATTAAGTTTTTCATCGTTGACGAAAAAAAAATTCATGTTTCTTTCTCGCAACTATTACTTATTTCTTATTTATCATATCTAATGTATACACGTAGAACAAAAAATATAAAGTTATTTAAAAAATTTAAAAAAGAATGGAAATAGTTAAGAAGCACGTTCACACTCGCATCAAGTATAAAAAAGGGAAGGCTTCCTCTTAAAGAACAAAGAAAAAACGTTTCGCAGTGAATTGTCGTGGACACGTTAAAAGGCTATATTATATTAACGGGAGAAGGATAGAGAGGAGTGTGTTTTAACTCTTTAAAGTGGCGGCTTATAATCGAGAGGAAGGCTCGAGCTCTGATTATTTCTCGAGCGCAACGGACTCGACGCAATTTGAAATCGAAGCTGTGCGCTGTGTTATCCCGGACGCCGGGTGAGTTACAAACTTCGTCTATCCTTCTCTCTCAGCTCTTCCAAAAAAAAAAATTAAATTGTAAAGGAAAAAAAAGCATTATCAATATGAATGTGTAATTAAAATGTATGGACGCTCGCCGTGAACATCGATACGCATTAGACATGTTCATTGCGAAAGTATGAACTTTTGAGCATATGGTGATTATAAAATGATTTATTTGCTTTTTGTTTGTTTTACTCTTTTTCTACTTCCTCTGTCTTTCTTTTTTAGTTTATTTTAGGTAGAAATCTGGTTATATTTTTATGGTTCAATAAAAATCTTATGTTGAAACTGATACAAATTGTTTTAATGTTTAAAGTTTTAGTTTCCAAACTATATGTTAAAATAGCGATTTAAAGAAACATAAATCATAGTCAGAATTTTACTGAAAGAGGATGCAAAAGTTAGTTTCCAATAGTGAAATCATGACATTATAAACTTAATTGCTTAAATCGGAAGTTTACGAATTACCAATTCCAAATATTAATTTTAAAATCAATGCAGTTATGAAAACTTTATCATCCGTTTTTGCAGAACTGTGATTTAATAATTTTTGAACGATAAAATAAATTGATTGAAGTATGTAAAATAATAAACGTGAAATCACAATACTGTAAAATTAACCGTGTTTTTTTATAAAAATTATTATTCGAAATGTATTTTTGTTTTACAATTTTATTTTTATTTTCGTTGTAGGGTGCTGGTTCCTGCCATATCTATTGTCTGTCATTCCATCGTCTTCCAAAACAGTGCTATCTCAAATCAAAGAAGAGATGCCAATAGTACAAAACTACTTTCAAGAAGACGTGAAACCGGACGCGGAACTAAAACGTACTTTAGATCTTTTGATCAGTCGTGTTCAATATTTAGAGGCTGCTAAAGCGGAGCAATCGGTAAGTTATGCATTTTTTATGATTGTTGTATGTTTTATATAAATTAGAGAATGAGTTTAATTATGAGAATTAAATTTTACCATGATAAAAGTACACTAGCTATTCTTTCATTTTCAGGAACATTTATCAAACGTTACTCAAATGTTACAGCAGCTCAAACTTAGTGACAGTAATATATGGAAAAACTATGATGTATGTTTTAAAAATTATTCATGTGATAGTAAAGCTACAATCTGGCTAGAAATCAAATCATTGTTGTTTACAGGAAAAACTGCAGAATTTAAAGCAGGAATTGGAGAGCCAAAATACCGACCAACGAAAGTGTAAAACTGAAGAGCTGGATTTCATCAGGCTCGAGTTTAAAAATCTTAAACAGCTTTACGCGCAATTGAAAACCTGCTGCGACACGACGGCCAACACCATCAGCGAGGAAGAAATTCAGAAGCAGGTCAATAATGTCTTTGCCGGTTATTTTGGAGATTCCTACTCAAAGGAGGATGTCTTGAAGATATTCCAAATCATGAACTCGAAAATTCAACAGGACGATCTCCAAATGTCAAGTGAGACTCCTCCTACTCAACCTACTGAACATTCTGGTTTGGGATTCGATGACATACGAAGGATTGTTTTGGGAATTTTGAAGATTTATGATGCCGACAAGACTGGTCGAGTCGACTATGCTTTAGAATCTGCAGGTAACAGTTTCCTACCAATTCTAAACGTATTCCCATACATTGAATTAATAAAAGACATAGGTAATGATCTTGTATTGTGAAACAGGTGGTCAGGTAATAAGTACACGTTGCACCCAGCGCTACGACATCCACACGCGTGCTTTCAAGATCTTGGGACTGACGCTATACCACGAGAGCAATAATCCACGGACTGTGATACAGGGCAACACGTTGCAGCCAGGAATGTGCTGGGCCTTCCAGGATTTCCCCGGTTATCTGCTTATCAAACTGCGTAGCCTGATCCACGTGACTGGATTCACCGTCGAGCATGCGTCAAGGTATAATTTGCCCAACGGCGAGATGAAGAGCGCGCCGAGAAGATTTAACGTTTGGGTAAGCGTCGATTCTGAATTTGTGTTTATCTATATATTATACTCAAAATTGTATTTATATGCAGATATTGTAAATGTAAATAAAATTACAGGGACTGAGGGAAGAAAATGACTTGGAGCCTGTAATGTTTGGAGAATACGAGTTTTCAGATTCGGATGAAAGTTTACAATACTTTCCAGTTCAAGTGAGTTGTGTAATTGCACTACCAACATTTAAGCATGGAAAATTTTTATTGAATTACTACTGAACTATAAATAAAATTTCAGAACACATCGATCAAGTTGCCGTACGAGTACGTGGAGATGAGAATTCACAGCAATCACGGACAACTCGAGTACACGTGCCTATACCGATTTCGGGTTCACGGGAAGCTTGCGTGATACACTACGCTGGGAATGAACCAAAATTAACGTAAACAATAAATATCAGGAGTTTGCCAGTGGACCAAAATAAGTAAGAACGAAATAATCAATACTTCATGTGCCTTCTAAAAAAAATTGACGCTGGCGAGAAGGGAAAAATAAAACTATACGCATAATATTTTTTACGCACCAATACAAAACAAAATAGCAGATCTAAGCAACGAAAGAAAAACAGAGTGATCTGGAATATTGTAAAAAGTAAAAAATGTTGAAAGAGTATTTTTATAAAAATGTCTCTTAATAGTTGTTACGAAATGCTGAGACTTCTTTCTCAAAGTTACCGACGGTTGAAATAAGAAAGTTGAAAGTTGGCGTTACTCGCTGACCTCTCGTAGTCGATTTCTAATATCTTTCTTATTATTTCTTATTTATATTGTTTAAGGAAATCAACGACGACAGGTCGAAAGTTATCCGGTAACGTCAGTGATACTTTCGTCGCTTAAAGCGACTCTTAAAGCCGGAAAATGTACCGACGTAAGACAGTACAAATTGTAAAGCCACTTTACTAGTTAGTAGTTTCTAAGTCACGCTTTTTGTAAAAAGAATTCATCGTTGAGTGATATGTATGAACTATGTAAGTTTACACGTACTAAAAAAATAGTTAAGAGGCAGCTTGCGACATGAACGACGTGCGGAATATCATAGGATTCTTAATTCTAGAACGTTTTTGGATTATTTGGTATTTATTAAAGAAACTATGATTGACGACTCGGGCTCGAAATGAGTTAAGTTAGAATGTTTTTTTATTTTTAATAAAAAAAAGGAAATAATATTGTTTACTAATAATGCAGTTTTTAATAGCGGAACGTCAATACTAATGTCAAATTTTTTAAGTTTTAAACTTTTTTTATAATTTTATTATCTCTTAATCTTTCTTACCGTTACTATGATTTTTTTTGTAACAGTGACCGAACATGATTTTTTGCAACTACTGTTAAAACCACATTTTTTTAAGTATCTAAATAATTAAGTATTATCAATCGAGAATTATAATAACACACTGATAAAAAGTTAGATTATACCATTGTTTTATTTTGTCCAGAATTGGAAATTAGTTCCGTAATAAAATAAATGAAGTAAAAATTACTTTTAAAATTGATATTATACTAGTTAAACTAAACTTCTCACTTTCACACTGAGTCGTCTCATTGTTTAAGAATCTCGTGCATTTTTTTTATTTATAGTACGAAAACGTTCAGGAATTATAATAATGATCTTTTTATTTAACAAATTCTTATTGCATCAGTGATTTTTTGCATAATATATCGATCTAGTTAATTTTTTCTGAGTCGAAAGGATTGTTTTCGATTCCAATCATAAATGCTTTCTTCCTATTTGTACATACCGGAGAATTTTCGATATTTAAATTCTTCGTGCTGACTGAGATTTTTTATAAAATTCGACTATCGATCAGGGAAGAAGCTTTTTTTTGGCACGCGATATACTTAACAGAAAAAAAAATTAGATTGATGAATAGATTGTAATGGTAAAAGCGTGGCCACATGTCGAAGCATGAAAGACAAGAAGAAAGCCTTCCTTTTTTTACCCGAGTGTCATGTGTAAAACACGCTTCCTATTGAAAGTAGAATTTAAGATTTGTGAATAAATAAAGAAAAAAAGACGAATTATGTTATTCATTAAATAAACCAAATCAATAAAATTCCATTCCGACAAATTTACTGCTTTTTTAATTAAAAATGTTAAATTATTAAAATTGTTTTTAAATTTTTATAACTTTTTTTTTAATATATTAAAATTTTGTTATTTTTTAGCTATAAATAGTATAACAGTTCACTTAAAATGGTTAATATTTCAAAAATCGAGAATATTTTATAAAGATCGTCAAAAAATTTTATTACATTCGCCTTATAGGAGTTATATAGGTACCATAATAGGTATACCGATCGAGTTTGAAATTCAACAGGTGCTTCACTCGGTGCTTGTATCGCTCAATTTGATTTGAAACTATTCCATTAAGTACCTACATTGCTGTGTGCAGCTATTTGAAAATTACCCGATAACGAATTTTAGAAAATCGAGTAACTCAGACAAGTTGATCCCGTTGCCCATCATATACGTTCCTTGGCATGTATTATTACGTTTCAAGAAAAAATCACGAAACCAGTCTGATTTTTTCTTGAGGAATTCGCATGCGAAGAAAAAGAAGTAAAAGGTATCCATAACCTGTTCCATCATGCGTCTATGGCGCCTTCGCGCTCGAGTTTACAAACAATTTACATGTAATTTTGCGTTAAATTCAAAACATAATGTGGCGATTATTTGACTGAATTGTTGAAGATTCGTCGATTTCAGTGATACACTTGCAATATTTCAATGAGTGGTACCAAAAATTCGCAATTACTTATTTTGTGTATGAGTGTGCTTATGGTGAGTAAATTGCTTACACATTTTTCAAGAGTTTTATTTACTGAAATTCTTAAAAAAGAAAATTAATATGTTAATGTTAATTTATTTATGAGATATATAAACTAATTTTAAATGAAAATTTACAGTTACATTTTGTACTTCATAAATTTATTATTAGCATACAATTTAAATTACAAAAATAATTTTGAATAATTACAGTACATAAAACTATTTTAATTTTTATATTTTTATTTTATTTAAACTGAACACGAGTTATTCTATAAATTTTCTAAATTTTATTTTTAATTTTTAAGCCATATTTTTCACAAAAATTAATTTTAATTGCTGTACTATTTAATTTTTATAATTTCATAGGTTTTATTATTTATATCATATATAAACTATATATCTTAAAAGAAGTGTACATTTTAATATTTTATAAAAAGGAGATTAAAGAAGTGAAGATTCTTTTTAAGTTCTAGAAAATTAAAAGATTATTAATTCATCAATACTTTTACACCAAATATCAATATAATGATTATCTGCATGTATCATTCTAAAATATCTTATTTAATAAAATTTAATTAAAACATAAAATTCTTTTGATTGTTAGTTGACCTGAAACATGGGAACCAGAGCAGTGGCAGTAAGTTCATCCACCGGTGCAGTGGTTGTACCAGGTGAAGCTAATCTTACAGGTGTCCTGAGACTTCTGGAAGATTTAGCAAGGCTCTCGGAAGATAAAGATACTGCTGACATAGTCTTCCTCCTTGGCAGAGAAGAGACCCCCATTTATGCCCACAGAATAATCATGCAAGCTCGTTGCAAGAATTTCACATCCGGAAAGAGAATTGGTTCTGCTGGCAATCCAGCTCCCATAAGAATGCCCCATGCTCATCCTGAGACTTTTCGACAGTTCATTCACTATATATACACTGGCAAAATAATGCTGCAGGACAGTGGAATATTCGAAATGCTTGGTCTTGCTCAAGAGCTGGGAGTTGAAGAACTTTGGCGAAGTTGCGAAGAACATGTGTCCGTTACATTAAGTCCAGGCAATGCTTGTACACTACTCAGTGCTGCGCTGGATGCTCAGGAACGAGTTCTGGGTGGCAAGGGAGCATGTTCATCTTTTATCGAGAGGTGTTTTGCTTACATAGGAGAAAATGCAGTGGATACCGTCAAAACTAATGCCTTTTGCAGTCTGCCCAAGGATGCTGTAATCAAGCTCATATCTTCAGATTATTTAGGCTTAGAGGAAGAGGATGTATGGAGAGCTGTGTTGAATTGGGCAAAATATCAAGCAGGAGTAACTCAACCTACTCAGCATTGGACTGAAGAAGAGAGAGCTAGAGTGTGCCAACACTTGTCGGGAGTTATAAATCATGTACGACTGCTTCTGATAGACAGCCAAGTTTTTGCAGAAGAAGTGGAACCAACTGGAGCTGTGCCTATTGAATTATCTTTGGAGAGGTACAGGTATGCAGGTATTATTCAGATACATACTATAAAAAAATTTGTAAGCCAACAAAGAATTATTAAAGCATTTCATACATTACTTGGGTTCAACTTATAAACAAAATCAGATTTTATTAAATTATAGTTTCAACTGTACCTACAGTTTATGAATTTTAAAATGACCAGATATGCTGCACTTCCAAATAAGCACGCGGACATATGCTCGGACAAGCGGCTGCAGCCACGGATCGGTCCATTCCTATTCCCAGGCTCGCAGATCTTGGCCAAGGACAAGATGGGCTTTCAGCGCCTGCTGAATCAATGGTATGGCGTGCCAAAACAGTCCTGGCGGCTTATTTATCGAGCCTCGAGCCACGGTTACGCTGCCTCGGCTTTCCATCGGCATTGCGACGGAGCTGCACCGACCTACGTAATAGCCCTGGGTAAAAATGCGACTTGCGTTTTGTGAATGCATTCAGAAAATGATTCTTATTACAATAGTTGGTATTTCTTTAAAAAAAAAATCATATTCTGGTATTTCAATAGGAACAAGGGGCGAAATCTGCGGAGGCTTCAGCGACATACCCTGGGGCAAAACAAGCGCCAAAGGCCATCACTACATCCCATCAGACAAAGCTTTTCTCTTCACTCTGATCAATCATCAGGACGTCCCACCGACTAAATATGACGTTGTGAAAAAGCCGTTCGCCATCTGCTACCATCCGGATATAGGACCGATTTTCGGCGCCGGAGCAGACCTGCTCATATCCAGTAACTGCAATATCAACATGGACAGTTATAGCAATCTGCCGCACAGTTACGACGGTGAACACGCCTCGAATTCGATACTCATGGGCGATTACTATTTCTCGGTGATGGACTACGAGGTGTTCACTCTGAACAACGTTGGGACCAAGTCGAATCACTGATTTCTTTTACTCAAGATTATTGTATCGCAGGGCTGTCGTACGGCTTTGAATCTTTTCTGGGGAAGCATTTAATTGCTTTCTACAGGAAATATTCGATTTTTCGATTATACCTGTAAATGAGTCTTTCATAAAAAATTGCGTTTCAATGACAGAATGCATACTTATTTCAAAAAACTTTTATATAAAAACTGTACTGTCAGAGATTTTTAGTTGTTATAGGCCCCATAAGCAGTATTATTTTCTAAGGTCCATCATGTGTACAATACATATTTTTTATGAGAAATATTTTACATAATGTATTTTATTATATGGATGAAAGTTTATATGATTTAATTGTAAAATGAATTTTTATACTTTAGTTAAATAAAAACGATTTTATACATTTTATTATATAATATTTGTCGCAAATTATTTATTACCTTTTGTGAAAATTATCTAGAGAAGTTATCAATATCCACGATTGGAAATAATTTCTCTAATACAAGAAAAACAATTTTCTTTGTAGTTGTTTCCCTGCTTTTAATAAAGGGAAAGATTTTAAATAATAATTATACCCTTTTTTAAGAAGTATTAATGGTTGCGACCAGAGTCACCTTATCTGATTCAAAGTATTATTTATAGTAAATAAGGCTCGTCAAATTTATCGTTAAAAGATATTTTAATATTTTTTTTCTGTTTGAATTTTTCGCTTATGATGGTCGAAATTGGGCAAGATTATATTGACTCCAAAAAGTAGAAAAGCAAAGCAAATTAGTTGATTAATTCAAATAGATTTTTTATGTGCTGTCAATGTTTGCTCTTACATTATTTGTATTTAAAATTAAAAATATTAAAATACGGTCCATTATTAATATTATTATATAATGTTATTTAATAGTGAGCCGCAAGAACAGATAAGAAATATTTCAGAAAATTTAAATTTCGCACACTTTCTAATACTTATATACTCGGGTAAAAATAAGTAATTTACTGATTGTAAAAATCTCTGTATACACCAGTAAATTATTGCAAGCTAGTAAGTAGTAACAGAATTGTTCGTGGCGGGAGCACAGACCTCCGAGGCACTTTGTAATTCCCTGTTTCAGGTTAGAAAATACAACGTGCTGCGAAGAATTAGCTCATCAAACTATAAGAAATAAAGTGTTCAATCGACAAAGTTGCTTACTGGATTTTTATTCATTGCGAAAGTGCAGCATTGATTTTATTTAATAATGGCAGGAAGAAGATCGATACCTTTGAGGGAAGCAAAAATACAATTTCTGTCTCTACTTAATTGTGTGAATCGGTCAGACCAAAGAAATTTCATCGATTCTGTGTATGATGAGTTAAAGTTCGGCCCAACAGCTAACGGAGGAACTTCTAATCCAAGAGAGGGTGAATATATATTAGTATAATCTTTAAATTTCGATTAAGGCAACATTTTGTATAACTTTATTTTTTCAATTAAAATTTAGAAGACAATGGCTTTGAAAGTCCAGATAATGAATTACTAGGTGATCCAGCAGGAACATTGAATTATATTGCTGATGACATAAAGGCCAAGATTCCTGTAAGCGCTATACTACCATCAGAACATATCAAAGCACCTGAATCAGGAGAGGTATGTACCCTTCTTAGTAGTAAGTTTATAATATTTATACAATCTAATCGTAACAAATGAATCAAATTTTTAGAATGCAGACTGTCTCCCTGATTTGACAGTGCACGTTGATGAATTTCTGTACACTGAAAGAGAAGTAGAAAGACTCATTGATGAAGGCAAACTACGAAGAAGTTATTGCAAGGATTGTGGATCTAAAAATATTGAACCTCTAAGTAAAGAATAATAGTTTACAAAATTAAAGGGAATTTAACAGCAATTAAAATAAATAACATTTTCATATATTTTTATGTTTCAGTATACATATCGCACTCGATCGCAAGGGATGCTTTGATTTATATATTTAGGACTCGTCTTCCTCCACTAAAGAAAAAAACTGTATTAGATATAGGATCTAGATTAGGAGCTGTTTTATACGGAGTAAGTTTAAAAATAATAATTTCTTTTAAAAACTTAGGCATCAAAAATAGATCTAATTCGTTTTTAATAATAATCAGAACAAATTTAAAATAGCTTTGGTTCTTATAAGTTTGAAAAATTAAAGTAAAAGCATAAAAATTTAAATAATTTATCATCCACTGCAGTAGAGAATTTTAACAACACAATTTCAAAATCAACTGAGGATTAAAATATATACTATTATAGATGAAGTAGATAAGCTAGTTTTGTTTATATATACCATTTATTTTTTAAAGATCAATGTCGGTAAATTTAAAATATTTTAAGTGTTTGTGATAAAAATTATATTTTTCAGGCATATATGTTTACCGATGCATCGCGCATAATCGGTGTCGAGATGAACCAGGATCTCTGCAAATTGCAAGATGAAATCTTGGAAAAGTACAGATTGGATGATCGCATAGAAATTCTACATAGAAGGATAGAGGATGATCCAGAGATTGTGAAATCGGCCGACGTCATAATCATTAACAACTCATTCGAATTCTATGTATCACAAGAAGAGGAAATAGAGATTTGGCACTTTTTGAAGCGTCACATCAAAAGCCGCACGATCCTAGTGACTCGTCCGCACTTGGATACTACTTTTAAGAAATTACGTATGGACGTAGTCTTAAGCGAATGGGTACAGCCATACGAAAAAGATGAGGGATGCGTTGAAATGAAGGTCGGCGCAGCTATGTTTAATGACTCAGAACACTGCGATATTGGATTTTACGAAGTTTTGTAAGCCGAGCTCACTTTTTAACAAGAAAAAGAAAAGTCGAGAGTTGAGATCACGCTGTAATCGCTATGCATGTGATCGATAAACCGATTGACGCGCCCGCGAGTGTGTATATACATACCAAATAATTTTATATAAATATACAAAATAGTTTTAAAGATGTTGCATTAGTTATACACTAAGGATTATAATACTGTAGAATTATCATTTAGTTTACGGCATCGAAAACCGCAATTTATACAGATTGAAATATACATTTTTTCTATATACGTTTGTTTAAAAAAAAGATAAAAATAGAAAAAATCTTTTTTACTCATGTCAGCTTTAAATGCATGAAATACATTTATATTTTTTCAATCATATCAGCAATGTCTACTTTGTATATGCACCTTTGATAATTTTTATAAAATTGTCCTGTACATAATTTATTTTGAATGAAAAAATCTAAACAAACATTCGCAATGTAATGATAAACTATAATTTTAATTATTTCTATAGTAACAAACTTACTTAACAATTCATATGTTAAAAGATTCAGAAATACTTACAACAGCCATGTAACGTGGAAAAGCAAAATAATTTTCGAAAGTCCGTAATTACTTTATCCGAATTTCCCGTACAAACGTTTCAACACACCGATACAGCATATATAGACGCACGTTTATAAATTTTAGCGGCGCGCGTGTCGAGCGCGCGAGAACCTCTCACAGTGTATATGTTTTTTTCTTCTTTTTCGAGAACTGCACACGCGCGCGTTATACGCATATAAAACCGGACCTCAGTCGCGCGCGGTTCTCGCTGGCGGTTAGTTGTTCCACTCTCCCGCTCTCTCTCTCTCTCTCTCTCACACTCTGAATGGCCAACGCGCGACTTTTTATTATAATGTTTGTACAGTGGCTTTATGTGCTATGAGAGCGAATACAGTGCGCATGCACTGCGCGAAGAGATAAAACGTATAACGAACCTCGGTCCGGCTTGCAATGTTCGAATTTGCGGTTCGAAAAGAAAAAGGTTATTGTACTTGCTTGTTGTCTGTGTGTTGTGCTTATGCTTTTTGCATATATATCTACATCTGCATTGATACGTGATTATTATGAGCAGAGTCCGAATCGGGAGGTTTAAGATATATATATATATATATGTATGTTTAATGCGATATGGTATGAGTTTATGATCGCGCCTAATTCGAACAGTGGAATTCATCTTTATACTTAACGGATTTCGTATAGTAATGTATGTTTGACTTTTATTTATTAGCGAAAGCTTTTTAATGGGAAATTTTTTAAATCTGTGTAAAAGCTCTATAAAACTTTAAAATATAATTTTGAATATCAAGTTGAGGTTGTAAAATACATTTTCGATATTACTTTTAAAAGATCACTTTGAATAATCATAAAAATCACTAAGTACACGTAAACTTTACTACTGAAGTACATTAAACTCGTGGTAACGAAACCCCATCAAGTGACGGAATCTTCCATCAGAGTTTCGTAGTCGATTAGCATACCTTTTAAACGAAAGTCTGAAAATTTCACTAAAATAGAAAAAGATTATGTGAGTGGAAATGTTCACGTGTTGGTGTTGAAACGATAGTACCTACTTTTTATCAGCTCGTTTTTTTTTTTTTTTTTTTTTTTTTATTATGTGACTACGTACATACATTTTTTGCGTGTATCAGTCAGTCATGTGTATTTTTCGCTTACAGCTTCACTGCCTAAATATTGTAAGAATCTTTACTGAGGAAACGGAGTCTTCGCTTGGATTCGACATAAGTTTTAATTTCAGTTACGTAAACTTTGTAAAATAATAGCAATTTTTCACACCTATATAAATGTTTCTTTTTTTTTCAATTTACAAAATCGACCGGCTGAATATACTGAATAAAATCGATTAATTAAAAAAAACGACTCAATCAATTCAACATGTGTCACGTAGCTAATTTAAATACTTTCTAAATTCTTCAGAATCAAATGTCACCCCAAATCCATTGAAAATAGGTCCTTTAAATTGTCGTCATTCCCATTAATTATTATGTATCAAGCAGCATAAGGTCAAGTTTACAATTAAACCCCAGTTTCAGTCAATATTTACGTACAAATCTATAATGAAACGGGGCAAACAAGGTTTGTTCAGTCCTGGTACACGATTCTAAACTCACACGCAAACGTCAGAGCGTCGGTGCACATCGCTAAATTAATCTTCAATGTCCACGTGTTGATTTCACGCACACAGCACGAGCACAGCGCACGAATAAAGGCGCAAGATCCGCGCGCTTAGGGGGATAATTTTCGTTAGCAGCGAGCCCGAGTCATACGCACCAACGATTTGTCTGTTTATTTTGCATGGACGGCGCGTGCGATGCAGTGAGTGCGGCGATCGTCATCGGGGTATATCATCGTCGTAATCGCATCGTTGGCCAAAGTTGCGTTACATAAATGTTGTTGAACGAGAGATGCAGACGACAATGTGTTCTGCTGAGCGCCGAAAAGCTGGTGAATCCGATGGGCGCATGCCTCCAGTCGGCTAAAATAGTGGCTACGTAAGTTTCGACCAAAGTATCTCTTTATATTCTGATTATTGATTTGGTGAAGTAGTCGACTATCTTGTTTATTATGCACGAAATCGGCGAGTTTGAATAATGGCTTAATTTTTAAATAATGAGAAACTAATTTTCTGGATAATATGTAAATTGCCGAATGATTATAATTTTCGTGGCATTCATTATACTTTTGTTACATCACACGAGAATATTCAACGTGTACGTGAATATTATTTCGTTTATTATAATATGTAAGAAAGTTTATCGGTGCTTTTGATCAGATCTGGTACTGTAATTACAAATAAAATCAAACGTAATTGTAAATCAATAGATTAAAAATAACATTAAAGCTAGATGTAGTTAAAAGATCAACTTGATATTTAAGTTGTATCTGGTAGTTAAGTGGTACCTTTTGCGATCTTTGAAATGTCATCGTGCATTGACGTGGATTTTTATTCACCACTTTTAGTAAGAATAAATATATTTCGTGAATGTTTGTCTTTTAATTAATTGAGATTCAGCGGTACTTAACACACTTTGCTGTATCTCTTGACAGAATAATTCGCAGTTTTATTCGCAGAATAGTTTTACGTGTCACGTAACACATAATTTCATGATAAATTGCCAGATTTGGTAGAACATTACCTATTCATAAATATGCAATTATGGAACATGATCTTTAGCAGTTCGGTACATCGAAATTATCGTTTTTTTATCGATTAGTGACGCACGATCCACTTACTTTTTGGCATCGCCCCTGATTTATTGGGCATAAAATCCGCTGTACCGAGAATCGAAAGTATTTTTATCCAATATAAAAATCACGCTTTAAATGTTTCACTTTAATCGTACTGTATATAGATGTGAAACGCGCAATTAGTAAGTGTGTGTTACCTTCAGAAAATCGTTTTTATTGAACCATGATTTCGGTTATGATACTTTACGACGAATAATAAAACTTTGCATCAATGTTGAATGCGTTTGTTCATTTTAATTAGTCAATATTATAATAAAAGTATACAAAGTTTTGCCGTAATTGTTTGATTCTCGTTACATATATATATATATAAACCTAAATTATAACTGCACGTATATACAGTTTACGACAAGAAAGTTCGATGCAGACACTGAAATTGATTGTATTACGATGAAATAACTCGCGGATGAAGGTCATATCCGCTATTAAATACGTCTTTAAATATTACAAACCTGAAATTTCTATATAATTTTATATATAATAAAAAGAAAAACCTTGCTGAATTAACAATTCGCCTCGTCGGAGCCGCTTCTTCAAACATAAAAATTACATATCGCTCTCGCAAACAACTCCATTCCGGTCAAGTGCCATCATACCTAATCAGGTTTACATATATATTATATATACCAATCGGCAGGACTTTTTAAACTCGTTAAACGCCCGAGCCGCTCGATGATTCCCCACTGATACCAAAAATAAAGCGAAAGGAGCCCGCACATGATACGATATCCACACACACACACTATCGGGGCTGTTCTGTGCGCATTTGTATTCCTTCCTCGTGCGACTCGCGACAGGCGAGAGAACAAGGATATGGCCGGTGCGCGCGCGTATGTGTGTGTATGTATGCCGCGGCGAACGCGCGAAAATCTCTCATTGCCGTATTATACATAATCGCGTTTTATAAGCGGATGCGATTAAGGTGTTCGCGACTTGGCGATCCGACTGTGTGGCTAAGAAACGTTTGGTAATTGGGTCATTTTGGATTACTCGCGACTGGACTGTCTTACATCCCGTGCGATTATGCGTATGTACGATTAAGAATAAGTGCGTCTTTCTCGTATTACGAGCTTAATTTTTAACCCATCAATGCTACTGCACTAAACGCATATACCTATATACAGAATATGAATGACCGAAATCTGGCTTTTTCCGAGTAATAAATCCATCCTTCTATCCGAAATTCAATCGTTGGCTACGTTAGCCAAATCTTAATGTACTTCAATTCTATAGTTGCAGCGTTACCGAAATGACTTTGGAACATTGTACGTTTGTCAAAAAAAAAAAAAAAACGTCAGGCAATAAATCTTAGAAGGCCAACGTTCATTCATTACTTTTATTCGCGGGCACTCGAACATCGGCATCCTATAATTGCTCTCCCTAACATACCTTCCTAACTGCAACCCAATTCGTCAAACGCGACGACGTTTCTCAATGAATAGCGAAACCTTCGGAGTTACCCAATCCCCCGCGCCGGTAACCATTAGACAGAGTCTGTACACACAACGACACGGCCTTCCACTATACTATCACATTATATGCGCCCGTCGCGGTGTCGTCGTCGCTCATCATATCCACCGTCTGCGCATTCGTTTGCTGCAGCTTGCAACAAACATCCACATTATGTATACCGTTGCACCTACACTTAGCAATTCAAATAACGATGTGTATATATATATGTAAATGTATGAAAGAGCGGGGCTGTGCACATATGGAGGCGTAAGGATCGGTAAAGGTGAGGCGCGCGTGCAAGTAACAAACGATAAGCAGCGAGTTTGTAATCGTTTATCTGGGACAGGCGGAACGAGGAGACTCGCATGTGTATGTGTGCGTGCGATAGTCCTTGTGCCTGACATTGACCTGATTCCATCGTCAATCGGTCTCTTATATATATACATATATATTATATACGTGTGCACACGCATTTGTTTTTCTTTTTTTTATTCTACTTTTTTTTTTTGCTTCTCTTCTTTCTGGGACTTTTGCTGCGGATAGACACGCGATTCACATCCATTAGTTCCTAAGTGACGTTTTCGATCCTTCTGGGTGTAATTCATCTACGCCTCCTCCTTCCTTATTCGATGTGAGGTTGATATACCGATAAATGGATCTGATTCACAATCGTTAAGAGATCGCAAGTTCGTCGTTTATGGTAATGGATTTAATCCAAGTTCTTGATTAGCTATGTATACCTAATGTTGTATTTATTGCTTCAAAACTGGGTTTATCGAGAAATAATGCTATACGAGAGAAAATGTTGATGAATGCACGCGATTGATCAGGAAGCTTATTTCGACTGCATCTGTGCTCGGTCCAAATCGTGCAAGACATATTTCCTAGAAAATTCCCGGATATAGACACCCTTGTTTTCATCTTATTTTCTGTATGTAATTTTAGGTTTATCCCCCCCGTCTCCTCCTCCTTATCCACCTTCTCTGCACCGTTTCATTCACCTTGATGGGTATTTTTCGATTAGACTTTGGCTTGCTGCTCTTATTTTCGTCCATCCAAGCGCGCGAGCGCATGTGAGTGTGTATGTATATCTTCTCGAGTATAAATATGTATTATATACGCGCCGGAGGCGAGATTTGACTTCGTTAGTGATTTCGCGCACGAAATTCGCTCGAACCGATCGAATGCATTGTTTTTCAGCTGCGCTCGAGCTTTCGCGAGAATTTCAGACTTGCGTATGTATGTGTGTGTGGAGTCGGTGCGAGAAAGGACGATGTATAAATAAAGAAATTGAAGGTTTAATTATGAGTACGAGACGCGCGCGGGGCTGCAGTTGATCTTTTTCGTCTTGGAATAAATTAGTTGCCGAAAGGATGATTATTTTAAGATAAAAGATACTTCTTTTTGCGGAATGATGATTTTTAATTTCGTATTATCTGCGCTGCTCGAAATCCGCAGTTGTATTATGCAAATTACTTGAATGATGAGATCTTACAATGTGATTTTTAACATCATAATTATTACTTTGTATTGTTTACATAGAAACTAATCGAATCAAGTTTGGATCAAATCTGTCTAAAGTCTGGCTAAAGTCTAGCTAGAACATAAATTTCGTCGTAAGTTACGAAAAATATAGAGTCATGCAAATCATCGCTTGAAGAATCGTTACAGTTCAGGATCAGAACGTATAATCTTTCAATCAACTATACTAATATATCTGAAACATCCGCAAAAACTGAAATAATTTTTCAAAGCGTATGACGGAATCTAAAAATAAAAGTTATTGCGTTTGATCTAGGTCAGCGAAAAGAACTATTCGTTATTCGTAACATATGTGACATAATTCACCGCAAGGTTTTTAAATTACTCGCGTTTTGCAAGAGGAAAAAACAAGACATTACTTCAAATCGATCTTTTAAAGATGAGCGCAGAAACGAATACTTACGTATCTCCCCCTTCTATTATATTAAAAATAAATCAATGATCGACGAAAATACGAGTTCGGCTTGACAGGTGCGAAAATTCGACCAATCTTAATCTGAATCGCTCTTTATATTTCGAGACAATTATAATCTCGGTGGCGTAATAATGACGCTCGCACACAACAAAAATCAATCTCACGGGGGATAAAACAAAATTTTTCAGCTCAGCAGAATTTGCTGTAATGAAACGACAATTGCTGGCGTACCGCTCGCAAATCGTCCGTACAATCTCTCGCCAAAGTGTCGTTATACTCGGGTAACGAATCGTATGCAGGTGCACGTATCCAATGTCTCCTCCTTTTCAATAGTCCCACGCGCCGCAGGCCAGGAGCCTTTTAAAATGCAAATTTCTTTTTCGCGCGGATCCATTACGCATTTGTCGCCTCTGCAGAAAAGTGCGAGAAAAGTATATACAACTGTGTCTGTGTGTATATATATATATATATACCGTCGACGTGTAAGGAGAGAAAACGAAGAATAAGGGATATATATATATATATAAAGACGCGTAAAAAACCTGATTTTACGTCAGACCGGAAGTGTTGCTTTCTGTAACATGTGCAGATGTAACGCATACATAAGCAGCTTTTCTTTTATATGTACTGGCACTGCATGAGTGTATATAGTAGATTGCCTTTTTTCACTGTTGGCAAACTGGAACGGAATCAGCCTCGGAATCGACGCGGAATGTTTTTAACGGTGAGTGAGCAGTTGAATAACAAAAAAAAAGACAAACATATAATTGTGTCCAGATGATGTTGCGTGGCTCTGACATTGATAAGCTGGACAAATCCGTATGTTGAACTTTCGTGACGTCTTTTATGGCATGAATTAATGGCAAGAATATAAGTGAACTTAAATATA
Source organism: Megastigmus dorsalis (assembly GCA_900490025.1). Taxonomy (NCBI): domain Eukaryota; kingdom Metazoa; phylum Arthropoda; class Insecta; order Hymenoptera; family Megastigmidae; genus Megastigmus; species Megastigmus dorsalis. The sequence goes on from UELU01143225.1 coordinate 198,742, forward strand.
ATATATTATTACGAATGAAAGTTTGATCATATATTTTCATAAGCTTAATGCTTATTCAAAATAAATTGTTTGAGCTTTGTACTTAAGTAATCTAAAATATTGAGAGCGTCGACAGTTGATATAGATAATGAAGATCAGTTTACGCATGCAGTAGAGATATAATTAATTTGTTACAGTTTGAATGGAAACTCATCCTTTTTTAATGGATAAAAACTTTGTTAAAAAAATCATTTTAATTTGAAAAATTAAGTTAAAAAAAGTTTTTATATTTTACTTTACACATTAAGAAAGATCTAATTGTTAGACAAAAATTGTTAGTGTAACCAGAACGAATAGAAGAACATAAATCAGAGACAAACGTTTGATCTTTCCGAACGGTAAAAGATACAATACATCGAATAATCCTTTCATTACGGTTTCGGCAATCTATTCCACTCCGTCAATATCAAACGTATATATATATATAAGTTTTCGCGCCGATTTCATACACTTCGACGTACGAAACGACGCCGACGAAAGCGGAATCGGCGCGACGATGATGGGCTCAAGTGGCAACTGACGAGATAATGGCTCGATATACGAGATTCGACACGACGTCGACGATTTGTAATACACACGGCAGACGTTTGCAAGCACCGCACGAAATCAATTGACGATATTATAGAGGCGGAGAAAAGAGTTCTATGCGAATTTTAAGATTCTCATTTGAATTCTAAATAGAAGGTAACAATTTTATAACGAATTTGATTTATTCGATTTTTGAGCTAAGTCAGAGTCGTAGTACAGCTTGAATAACAATTTTTATAGCGTAGGTATATTCAACAACCTTTTGTGTACTATATGCATAAGCTTATAAATATTTTAAATTATAAGATTATAAGCCAAACGGGGAAAGGGACCTTATCAAAGTTCATAGATGTACGGTGAAATTTATCTGTGCATAGATAAAATAAATATATTATCTAAAATTTTTTGTGTACACGATATACTCCCCCGCATTCGTATCTCTGGGCTTAGATAAATGGCATTCGATTGCTTTCACGAAAATGCTTGAGCCGAAAGAAAATTATGAAAATTGGCTAGAAACTTTATGTTTTACTTGATTAATTGATCAGTCTAACTTGAAAATTACAACAAACCCAATTTTTTGTACAAAGATTAAGTTTCCAATTCCATTGTCAATTTAAATTTACTATCAATACAACAATGACACCCTTTGTGCAATATAAAAAAATAACATTTTAAGTATAAAACCAATAATAATTCAATTATTCACTGTAAAACATTTCCTGCAACCATTTCAACAGTAAGAAGAATCTTTATGACCTTTCATTACACTAAAGTGAATTACAAACAAACGATTCATAAATTTCGCGAATTCACTTTCTTCTCCGTATACGAATGCACGGACTTAAGCGAAACCGTGTTTCACGCTGTGGCCAAAAATAAAATGCTCTCCGTCCGAGGCGACTATAATTGAATTAGGTCAATTTACATAAATTTTGATTAAAAAACTCGGACATTGTTACGTGGTACATAAACTATAACGTTAAAACATCAATTTATTGTCAGCGTTAAATGAGTAAATAATGGAAGCGATTATAGATTGTACTACACACACACGCGCACACACACACACACACACATATATATATATATATAATGTAATTTTTTGTATATATAATACAATTTTTTCGAATGCTAAAATATCTAATTCGCTATTAGCATTCATTGACTATGCAATTGCACTATAGTGATTGATCGGTAAGTGTAATTTATTGATTAGCTCGATATGTAAGCCAACAGTTGTAAAAAATAATTTATTAAACCGATGGATGAATATTGCGTGGAAAAAAATAGTTTATAATGAAGTAGTATTCAATACATAGTTTTGCACAAGTTTTTAATTACAGGTTATATCTACAACTCTTATATATTATAAATTTTTGTATTAATTTTTGTACACTTAAATGTTCGTTTTGCTACTTATAATAATCGTTTTTCTATCAAAATATATAATAAGTGGGGATGAATTCCATACTTAGAATGGAATTATGCAATTCATTAGCAATCACACAATATTCCACATTCTAAGTATTGTACCCGATATTAAAGATTTCATCATAATACGCATTCTTGACCTTTGACTGACCCACGCATCAAGTTAAAATCAACATTATACTTATTAATCCGTAGTTTCAGTTTCGCAAAATCTGAAAACGAGGTTACAAAATTTTACGAATCCAAAACTATAATGAGAAATAATTTACATATGTCTTCTTTCAAACTAACGATATAGAAATAGAAGCAAAATAAAAGATAAGGAAATTTAGTTTTACTTAAAAATTATCTTGAATAGTTTAAAATGATTTCTTCTAATTTTTATCTTTGTTAATGCCTCGCAATATTTTAAAATTATAATCAATTAAAATATTCATAATCTGTATAAATGTCTATAAAAAAATCATACAAAACCTTTTGGTTACAATTTATTTTAGAGAATCTAAATTTATTAGATGAAAGGAATATAAATAAGGTGATAAATATATGTAGTATGAATGGTACAGAAAAATCTTAGGAAATTTTTAATACTACAAAACGATTAAATCTCATGAAAAATAGAAAGCTTTGGACTTCGTGCAATATGAGAGCTTTGATAAATATCTCAAAAACTATAATGTTGAAATGTTACTGAACTATTGCAACCGATTCATTACACGCCAATTTTATCAATACCGATTTCGCATACACATTTCTGGTCGTGCTTCAGTTTTTCAGTATAAGATTAAAGTAACATTTTCTAAATTAAACTTAAACTAATATCAAAGTTCCTGTTGTTCATAATATTTATTAATAATCCTGAAATGCAATTGGTTTAATATCAGTTCTAGTCTAAAATTTAAATCAGGTATGTATGTACGTCAATATGTACTAAATACGCAATTTTATAAGATACGTTTATAGCTATTTGGTTTATTTTGTTGTTTTGAAGTGAAATCACGCTCTACGGGTATAATAACATAAGTAACTATTATTTCAAGCATGTAATAAAAATGATTCATCATTGCCAACATTAAATACATGTTGTCCATTGTATAACATTTCATTTACTTTGGTTGAAAGATCTTTGAAACAACTTGAATCGATTTCGATGAGACAAGTATTTTTGCATGAAATTTTGAGATACCTTTACTTATATATAATTAATATAGGATTATGCTATTAAATCACAACTTAAATATTTTTGGAATTTGACATGCATACATAATTTACAACCAATGACAAAGAAATGTAAACTTTCTTAATGAAGTGGATGTAAATTAATCAACTTAGCATTTCTGCAAATGAATTCTTCAAAAACAATATACGTCAGTGTTACTATATATAATTGTTATATCAGCTGTTATAAATTTAAAAAAATTTTGTTCGGTATTACTAAAACTAAGTATAGGTATATGAACTAGCTCTTTAAAATTTAAAACCAAGCTTGTTAATACATGATGGATTTAAAATAAAAAGAAGATTTAAATGTTAACCATAGCATTAAGGGGCTGTGAAATACAAACTCGAAAACATTAATCGAATGCGAAGAGATCCGAGCTTCCTGCGAAGGATTAAGAAGTTAAGGAAAAATTTATTAAAATGCTAACGTCACGCCATACTTGAAACGACATATCTTAAAGAAGTTTGCCAACACAAAAACATTAAAATCTTATTAACTGCGTAAATAAAAAAATGCCATCAATCAATAATTATAGTCAAGTTAATTAACGACGAAAATGTCAAACTTCAAATCTTGACAATATTTGCGACAGCTTTAGTAGCATTTTTTTAAAAAAGATAAATGAAAAAATAGCTTAGTTGCATTGCTTTTTACCTTAAATTTAGTAATTCTAATCAGACAGTTGTATCATTCAATATATCGACGTAAAGGTTAATTTAAATAAAATAGAAAATCTAAATGAGATAAATTCACATTTAATCTTTGAGGATGAAAATGTTACGTCAAAGAACTTCATAAAAGGAATAATTTGTACTAATTAGTGAATTAGCTACTTCACGGGCTATTTTTAAATTATAGCAATTCCAAACATCTCCACAAAAACTGCTCTTCATGAAGCTGACACACACGTCTGAAAAATTCTCGAATTATCCCATTGCGAACAAAACAACTTGGCGGTTGCAGCTGTTGTTTTATCCTCAATTCAAAGGTAAAATAATTCCCGCTAAAACTAACATTATTTTACTGCTATTATTCCGAGGTAGCTGCAAATCTGTTACATGTATTTCTGTTAAAATATAGACAATTCAGTGTTTCAAATTATTATTAATTTAAATATTTTTGTTTATCCAAAACATTTAGAATGAAGCATATTTACACTTATAAATTACAATTATTTCTTTATTATTTTACTGCAATGAAAATTGATTGTTATGCATTTCTTGTTACCTTGTCCATCTGCTTTTTGTTCAAGCAAATGCAAAAAAAAACACTAACAATCATATCTTGTTAAAAAATTATAAGGTTAAACTATGCATGACAAAATACGCGAGTGACTTAAAATCAATATTATTCAACAACCACAAATGTTGTTTGGATTTTTCAAGACCAATATAACCATTAAGATTATTGTCCCAATTCCTATAATTATGTCCTATTTCCTATAATTACTTTTTAACACAAATTCTTATATTGAACCTCTGTCAATGTTATTTACGACGTAAAAAGTTAAGTAATTCTTACTTTATAATTTGTATACTTCTTGTTTATTACTTTCAGTTCCTATACGATCGCTATATAACCGATAAATTTAAAAGAAATCATAATATCATTGAAATTTGAAAATGTTAAAGCGTAAATAACATGAATCATGTTTGGTATTTTATTGAATCCAAGTGAACGCACACAGTCGATTTAAATCAGATTTCACATCCTCAAGCAGTAAATTGTTAATTCTTTAAAAACATTATTCGATGCCTTCCCCTGTCAGTTAATTCAAATCTTAAATTGAAAAGATTCAGTGCTGACTATCTTAATTGAAATCTCATTTGAAATCATTCTAGAAATCGCGTAAAATCGCACGAAACCAATACCCAATTACGCAACTAACAGGTTAAATAAACAAACAACAAACTCCTTTCCCATAGTAAAGTGGCACAAAAGTCCATGAAATCCCGTAAGTTTCGGTGCACACAACTCGCTGCACTCTCAGTCTGAATGTTTACCGCAGTAGTGTACACCTCTTCTCACCATCGCGTCTCTCTCTCTCTCTCTCTCTCAATGTATATCTGCAATTGGTTCAACTCGTACACGCACACGCACACGCACACAAGCTCACAGCTCTTATACATTAGAGAGAGTGAGAGAGCGTGCAGTGCAAGAAAAGGAGTCAAAGCACGAGGAGACGATATCATCAGCAGCAACATATATGTATAGGTGTGCGTGCGAGCGTGTGTGTGTGTGCGTATGCGTGTGTGTAGAAACGGCGGCCGCGATCATTCAATCGAAACTTTCTTGTTTCTTTGGAGCCGCGGCCGGTCGGCTGCTCTGACGCACGCGTGACGTCAATCGGGTAAGCAAGAAAACGTAGCATACCTTTTAGCGCGCCGCGCGACTGTTCCCTCATTTAACTCCTTTTCTCTCTCTCTCTCTCTCTTTCTCCTATAGGAACTCTTTCTCGAGACGATCCTTTCTTCTCTCCCTCATCGTGGGTACAAAGATCTGTGGCTCTCTTCATGGGCGCGTACACGCGTTGCGGTCTATAAATGAAATATGATTCAAAAGGATGGTATAAGAAGCTGTGCAAGGAAGATAGAATGTGTGTGTGAGAGAGAGAGAAGAGAGGGAAAGAGATAAGGACTGTGTGGTGTATATATATATATAAGAGCCTGCAGGCGGCATGTGCGGCAGGGAAAAAAGACGATTTCCAGGCTTAAATATGTCAGTGTGACGAGCTGACGAGCTGAAGTGAAAAAATATGGCGAATCTTCCGTGATTTATGAAGGTTTTTGTCACTTCTTCCTTTTTTCATAGTGCAAAAATGCGTTTTTGATTATCGAGTACGTTCTGTTTGTTTTTTATTTATTTAAAAGGTGACATAATTGAGTTTCTGCGTGCCTTAGATGAAGGAATTTGTCTGAGTCATGAGATCGGTTGGAAGAAGGTACTATTTGTTTATAACCGATAGTGCGCTTGTATAACGGATGAAAATCTATTAAAAGTATTGTAAAAAGTCCGTTCTTTTAAAACTAAGATTCAAATTTCTAAATACTTGAACGCGTGTCAGTAATTCAATGATTCCAAAATATCATTAATACTTCAATCAGAAACTAATACGAACTTCTCTTATCTCCTGAAATTGTTAAGGCAATTACTGCAACCAAAGTATCGGTCGGTGTTAAAACATGGATGACCTTCGCCTATAACCTGTTTAAAAGCTTTCCGATATACATATGAGGCATGTAAGACACGAGAAGCATTTTTAATCTGGTACGCTTTTTAATCTTTCTCGCGAGCTCCAAGGATAAATGGGATTTCCGAACATTAGGTCTCAACTCTGTGATTTTTCAAAAAACGCAATTCAATTAGAGATACAAATGTAGAAGATGCTTTACACGAAAATCACTGATTCGAATTAATTTTGGTCTTTATTATTACCCGGTGAATTTGTCTAAGTTTTTAAAAAAGGTATATAGTTTTCTAGAAGTTACAACTTGCAAGAAGAATGGCTTTCAATACGGTTATTGTATAGTGTCATTTCAAAGGATATTGTCGTAAGTACGTCACGAAAACTTGAATTATCTGTGTAATATTATGATCGCGATGACTTCATAATCTTATATAAAGGAAGTTTAATGTATTGCGGTACTTTATTACGTAAAAACGATTAGTAATGAAGATTCGAATTAGTGAAAGAATGAAAGAGAAGGACTTTACGGTATGCGCAAAAATAGAAAAGCATGATTTTATGGCGTTACCTTGTTGCTTTTCACGATGTGCCACGGATAGATTTATGAACGCTACTTAAAACATGTTTTTTTCTAATAAACTTCGGATATTATGAGCTTTTAAAGTTCCGTTGTGATGCAATTGTAATGTAATTGTATATAATATCTTGAATTTGAACAATTTTTTTTGAGGATTGCAAGACAAATGGGGAAAAAAAAAATAAATATTTTATTAGAAATTAGATGAGTCATTTATTTTCTTTATTTTGTATCCAAACTGTTTACTTTTAACTCCGGAATATTGGAATCGATACAGAAGGAGCCACGATTTCTATCCAATGGTCAGAATTTGAATATTTCGATGAAATATAAAAAACCTCTTTACGCTGCAGAAATTTCATCTTAAATTTACATATCCCTGAGATCATTGAGACACAAATATCGATCATGAAGATAAGAAACGAACAGATAGCTGCTTTAATACTTCTTGCCTGCGACTGTACAGCAGCTGGTGCAACCCTATAATTATACTATTACAGACACACACACAAATACATAGACAGACACACATATAAACAGTTGAAGAAGAATAATCGTTCTTGGCAAGAGAGAAATACATTTGAGAAACGTGTTTTTCACTGCCCTCATCTTCTCGGAAGGAGGATTTTTAAAGTTTAGGCGTTTGCGGTCGTTTTACGAAGTGTTGCCACTCGTTGTACTGCAGTCACAAAGGCCAACATTATCGGGAGTTTTTTGTTACTGTGACTTTACGATTTAATGGGTCGTGTGGTGTTATTTCGATTTTATGGTTTGCTCGATAATGGCTTGCTGTTGATGAGGACGCGCGAAAAATGCTATTCGATGTACAATTGGAGCTTGTATGTATAGTTTAAAGCGAACCGATAGTGGAGGGAATTTGAATAATTCAAGAGTCATATCTGATGAATGCGATTTTCTCGGGATGAGATTTAAATTGGTTTCTGTAAGACAATTTCGTTTGCATTGGCAATCGTTTTCTTGCCAGAAAAGTGCTTTTTCTGCAATTCTTTTTTTTTTGTGTTTCGATTAATCAAGTATTCGAACAAGGGTCTGTTTTTGTCTTTATGTATAATAATTACTGAGAAAAGACCGTTACTAAGATGGAAATAAATATTCTCAAGTGAGACTTCAACTTTCGATGCTAGATTATTTAGAAAAACAGTACGAATAGATATAAAAAAATTTTGGTCTTTCCACCAGCAATTATTTAGATTTGGCTGGAATAATTTTGTTACGTACGAACAATAATTTTGTACACGTTTCTGGATTTCCCTTGGTGGCTATTTTTGTACTGGAAAAAACACAGATTGATGCTATATTTGGGATAGTAGTTTGAGATAGAATTAAAAAGTTCAAGAGACTTATGTGATCATGCATTTTGTACCCTTTTTTGTTAGATATTTTCGCGGTCGAAACAGTAGCAAAAAGGTCAGCTTAAACTATAAGGAAATATTTCTACATACAAGAATTATATCATTTCAATAAATGCTCACCAAATATTTAGCATTATACTTTTTTAAATATTCACTCTTATGCATTCTAGCGAGCAATAGACTTTTAAATTGTTTTATCAAGAATTGTTTATATTTTGCTATGAAAAATAAATTATTTATATGTATTACGTACTTTCTCAGAAAATAGATCGTGGCGCGTATGAAATTAGGTTTTTATAATGGTGATCACTGAAAGTATTTACAATTAAAACTAAAACTTTTTTGTAAACATATTATTTACGGACATTTTATAGCTGCGGATGGCGGAGCTATAAACTGGTTAAAAACATCATACCTCGTTAGAAAAGAGGAATACGTAATTATGGATCGAATAAGATTAAATACCGAACACTATAGTGCAATCAAGTGAAATTGAATTTCATTTTATATTCAATAAAAATACACTGACGAAGCTTAGTCGGTTTATTGTTACAGCATTGCATATATAATTTATGCTATAGGAAACTATTTTCTGTTTAAATAATTTCAATTTTTGAATACCGGAACCTTTTCGCTATGATTTGAATGTTTCAGCTATTAATTTTGATAATTTTCTTCTATCATCGTCGTTAAATAACACGTGCGTCACTTGTCTATCGAATACAAGCAGAAACTCCAATAAATGATTTTTTTTTCTTTTGTCGTTAATTTAGTGACACTTATATAGCCTTCATAAGTGTAATAAGTTATATTTATTATCTCGTAAATTATTTTTTTTTCACCATTGAATTAGTGTTTAAGGCGAAATCTCGCATGTGTACAATGTCTTTGCGTCAAGTGGGATTGTTTAGAAAACCAGTTTTATAGAAATTATTTAGGCTGAAAACGGATATTTTGTAACTGAAATAGTTGCTTGCATCCGTCTCTATGATTGTACAATGCACAATGGAGAAAAATGTTTACAGTTAACCCCTCCAGGTCGAACGTTAAACATTTCTATTGATTTTCTGTGAGCTTGATATCCGGCACATCATTAGAAATATTGGAAAGCAGGAGTCAGGAAAAAATTATCAATTCAAAATTTCTCGCCTTATGATTTGTCCTACATATATATGTGTGTGTGTGTGTGTGTGTACATGCATACACATCGAATGATTTCTTCTAGGTCATTGTGAGAATAAAAATGCATCGAGCCGTAAAATCTGGACCCGACCGCGTTTTTAAAGCAGCCATGAAGAAACAAGTATTATTTTACGCGTATACTGAAAAGGATAGTTTAAAATTTTCATGTTGATTAATTTAAGACACCGTCGACATTAACCGCATTTTCATAAGCAGGTTTACATCGATTGAATGTCATTGACCAAAAGTATACGCTTTTTCGTAATTAATCGATTGGTTATACAAATAATGAATTTTGAGAAAACCATAGCACCAATAAATCGGCGACGGTTTTTAACACAACTATTTGTGCATCTATAATCTGAATAAATTAAATGCAACGGTTATCCTACAGTTTTAACGACGTTTTTATGGTTTCAGAAAATTAGTTCATTGGCAAAAAATTAATGAATATAAACATTATGACCCAGTTAAGCTTAACGCTCCGTTTTCCCAACTGCGTAAGCAAGTGTTTCTTTTGTACGCTTCTTTTATCCTCCGGTTGCGCAATGTTCCAACGGGGAAAAAATAAAGGAATTTCGTTAATACGCGATATTTCATCCCATCGCACGGTGGCACAAAGTCACCTCTCTTTTTTTGCTCGAATTTGCTGTGCTTCCATGTAATTAGGTCCGTATTTTTAAGGTAAACACAATTTTTTTCGTACTTAGCTATATTTACTGATTTTAATATACACTAGATAAGATCTCGTTAATTAGCATTGAACTTCAAAGATTTCATTCGTGATCTCTTGGTGTTTATTGCTGTGGCCCTTGATACAGTCGTATAAGAAAGACTAAAGAAATCTCCGTTTAAATTAAAAATTTGGGTCAGAGGTATATATGGATTCAAAATTTAGATACGAAAAAGCTGGTGAAATGTGGCTGCTCGAGAATTACGACCTGCTGATTAATTTGAATAAATCAACCTTTTCGTACATCTCTCGTTTATTCAAATTTTGTCTTTTTCTAGAAAAACTGACTCCAAAAAAATTACTGACTTACTCGAGACTCTAACTTTTTCCTCGCTCCAAGGTGCATTTTGTTAATTTATCTGATTTTAAATGCTTATGAATATTGTCTAAAACTATTTTATTATGTGTCATTAGGATTCATTACAAGCAGGTCGCTGAAAGCACTATTGCCAATAATTTCTCGAAATATTCATTTTCGAAAATAGTGTTTCGCATTTTGCGGACAAAAGTTCAAGTGAATGTATATATGCACACGGTGAAGCGTAGCAGAAATTTTAAGCTGCAAATGTTTGCGCAACCGAATGCTGCGCTCTTTCGTCAATCACCCGTTCCCATTCTATTTCAGTACTTTTGCAGTGTGAATTTATAGTATCAGATGATTTTTCAAAGGCTTTCACAATTTTCATTCCAGCTTAATTCTATCCCGTCAAAGTAATTTTTTCCCCTCTTTCGAAAGAGCAAAATTGCAGTTGAATAACGTCCCCGGAAGTATTTAGAACGTCATTGGAAAATCGCCGATTTCGAAAGGCTTTCCACGATTTCTCTTCGACTGTATAGTCATCGATTCACATTTTCCCTATAAGACTAATGCAAAATCAATGTAGGATAATCTTCGTGAACTACAAAATCACAACAGCCCATTTGAAGAAGTGTGCTAAACAAGGATTGGCGAATGGCACTGCATCGAGAGTCTGTACGAATTGTAAATAAGTGACGTACGCATTATTTGATGGAACAATAAAAAAAAGCGGAGCGCACAAACAGTAATTTACTCGGAAAAAAAAGTCGTAAAGGAGAACAATAACAAAACGAAGATAAAAAAAAAGAATTTATTGCGAAAGTTTTTTCCAACTATGTCAAGTGCGTTCACGTGGAAGTGTACGAGAGCCCAATAATAATAATAGAAGATAAAAATCTTTGTGCATTAATATTCTTGAGTAGGAAATAAATATAAAAATGTGGCTGCTCGACTGACCCATTGACAAAAGGCGGGAATTTCGAATTAGCAGATGCCGCGGGTGCAATGTAAACTGAAATGACGCGAATCAAAACAAACGAGGAAGAGACCTTGTGAAGGCGAGCAAAAAAAGGCAATATTTTGATACCGTGTATGCATTCGATTGGAATTTGCAATGTATGCATCTTCTTTGAAATTAGCATGAGAAAAGACAACCTGTGGCATGTAGTTCATTAAATGTTTGAGTTCCAATGGATTATATCCTCTTGTAGCGAATCGAATTCTTTTTTTATGTGATAATACTCGCTTGACCTACGCAGAATTTCGAAGTTTGTCATTATAACTATAAAATACTCATAAATGCTCGTTTGCCGTAATACAATCCATCGTTTACAATAAAATATAAAAACATAAGTGTAAATGATAATCATAGCTGTCGGAAAAATTCGAAAAATTTAATTCCAAGTAACACCGTGAACATTCCTCTTCATGACAGCCATAAACCAATCATCCAGAATCCTCATAGTTCACGAAATAATTCGAGTTACTTGCATTACCCGAATAACAGTAGCATTTCGCGATCCCTGCACTAACTACTTCTCCCCCTTCGTGTACACCGATAGCTGTCAAGTTCCGCTCACAACAGTGTTGTTGCATTGGCTCACATGGCTCGAACATTTAAAATCAACTTTCATAAATTTTATCATTCCTCGGTCTCATTTTATGCCGAGATTCTTATGAAAATAGTTTTCGTATAAAACAATGGTGAGGATAATTTCATCGAGTAAATATTTATACGTTTCTGCTGCTGTACATCGATCGATAGACTCAACATTGACTATTTTACAGGACATTTATACTTGGTAGGTTTTTACAACTCCCTATCATTCGCTTTAAAGCTATAAATTACCGATGGAAATGCTTGTGCTTTCCGGATTTACCTCGCGAGTACAGCCTACATTATCAAAAAGAAACACCTGTACTTTCTCGATCTTGAGCGCGAGCCCAGCCCCCATTACGAAAAAAAGAAATTCCTGTACTTTCTGGATCTTCCTCGCGAGTCCAGCCTCCAGCCTCGTACAGATGTGAACCGAGCCTAACAATAGATGTGTCTGCTCATGTGGCTGTGTTAGTACGTCGCGCTATTGGTCGAGTTCGCGCTGCTGGATTGTAAGCCTGGCACAGCCGTGCGAGAGAGAGAGCGAGAGAGAAAGAGGGAAGGGAGAGAGAGAGAGAGAGAGAGAGAGAGAGGGCAAAAAAGAAAAAGGAAGGAAAGGAAGACGCGCGCACCACGCGACCGCGACTATACGGGCCGCTCCGCACGCTATACACACGCGTTCGCTTAGACTCACGGCGCGGATGTGTCCCCGTGGCCCGTTTGCGTTTCAAAACCCAAGGGCTATAACCCAACAGGCGACCTATACACGGAACAGTTGTGCTGCTACGCCGTGGTGAGAAGACGGGCGTATATATTTTCTCTCACCAGTCGCGGGATCCTTGATTATTGGGCACTGACACAGATATATAAATACGTGGGTTCGCCGTGTGTGCGGGTGCGCGGTTTGCTTTTGTTTACAGTGCCTTCCGACTGATATCTGCTTATAGTGTTGAACCGAGTGACTCGTTCCATAGTGTTTGATTAGAAGGGACAGCTTTGGAGGTTAGCTGTAGGGCTGGATTTCTAGACTTTTCCTCTATCTCTTCATATATACTCTATCACGCCCACGAAGCGCATGTCTACTAGTGCGTTTCGGCGTTTCTGGCCCTCCTGATGTATACGTGCACTTTATAAAGGAAAACAACCGTTCGTTTGGGAAATACGTGCGCTCGAGAGATTAGTTGTTGCTGATTCAGGTAACGTAAATCCTTTCCAATGTGATACATTGATAACTGGTTCATTCTGATGGACCTTTAAATGTTGACGCGTTATAGTTGTATTTATTATTATTTTTTTACTATTTACAGTTTATAAAAGTAATTCGTTCTGCTGCTGCAAACAATGTGTATTTTGAATAAAAATAAACGACAGGTTCCGTGAAAAAACAAGTAGACTGAGATACTTACTACTTTTGTTTTAATATAAACCCTAAATCATTTCACGCACGCTGTGGTAAACAAGCCTTTATTTATTGATTCTCTCTAATGTATACATAAACATGCGCAAAGTAATTTACAGTTATCCGACACACTCGTTTATACGATAAAGTACTAAATATAAAAAAGATAAGCGTGTAATTATAGAATGCCTGGCTTGCGTGTAGCTATATATACGTGCCTGTGTGTGTACGTTTGTGTTAAGTGAAAAATGGAATGTGGATCAAGAAGATCGGAAAACATGAGAAATTCGTATATTTACGTGCCTGAATTAAAATCTTTTGTCGGCCACAGTTTGGTATTTGAGGCTTTACTCGAATTTCACAAGTGTCATGTTGACACAATTCACAAAGCGAAATTTAACTGATTGACACAGTTTAGATGCATCTGGGATAAATCGAAGCGGTACAACAATAGTCCATTATTCGGTGCCGATTTCTCTATGATTAGACTGTTTCGGATTACGGTATTTATAAGATCGATAAATCATTTGATATTCGGTTGATAATTATAAAACGTGAGTTCGAACACAAATATTTAAAAAATGTACACAAGAAACCGAACAATTAATCAATAATATTTAAAGCATACGTATTTTGTTATGACATGTAAAACTTTTCGTTTACATTCGACCAAATTCTTAGAAACTCATCGACTTTTTATTCTTTCAAAATATAAAATACTTTTTTAACAATATCTACTTAATTTTTCAACCAATTCTAAACTTCAATTTTTTCTTGAAAATTTAGTACGTAAAAAATTTATGTTACGACGTTTTCTGTTTAAAAAAAATGGTTTTGCTTTAACTTAAATTAAAATACGAAAATTAGTCGTGTGTCTATATTGTATACATATCGGAAATTCATAATTTATTTTACTTGGCAGGAGTCATTACACGGTTACTATTTTAAAAATGCATCCTTTCTTAGTTCCTAAGTATCATAAACTTTGTTTTTTTGTACCTTGAATGTAAGTCATACGATCAGCGGTGAAGCGAAAAAAATAATAAAAAAATTATATTTTTCTTTAAGTACATATAATTTTAAAGTTATAGCTAAGAAAATATTACTGTTTTACATTGATGAATAATTTAAAATATACGTTAATAATTTTTTTTTTAATTTTCTCAAAATCTCATATTACGTTATTGCTGGCTAATACCCTCGTGACGTCATCGGGCATATAAAATGTGTACCGTAGTATAGTTTTATATCTTAACGTAGCTGCAGTTTCAGCAAATGTTTCGAAACATTTTAGTCTTTATACATTTTCTTAATTACAGGGGTGGTGCTTTTAAAATTTTAATAAATCTTGATATTTTTGAGTACCCCAATTAAGCTGAACCAATCTTCGTAACAGTTTCTCGGAATGAATCCAATCGCCATTATAAATACGCAATTTTGTATTTTTCGTCGGTATTCTGTAATAAAAACAGACCTGCTATGCCTTATTTTTACAAAAATATATATTTTTCGCTCGAGTGTAATCGAATATCCCAATCATTTTGTTTTTTAAGTTCTCAAATGAAAATAATCCGGCTGAAATATTGATTCTGTAAACAAAATTAATGTTTAACGCTCAACTCGTGATTGCTCCGTTTGTATCAGTTTGCCTATTGATGATGGTTCCACATTCTATTACACGCGTTGACATCACCCAGTAATAAACAATTGTTTTCATTACGCTCCGTAATGAATACTACCTACCCTATTGATATCGTGCAATGGAGAAAAGCTTAGAGTTGTGTATACGAAACCGTTACGCGCGTCGAGCGGAGAATTTACATTGTTGTTTAGTTTAGAACACTGCAGCTGCTGCATAACTCAACTGATTGTTCCGGTGTTTGTAAATCATTCACTTTGATTTAAGACAAGTATAGGGATGCAGAAATTTTCTTTGCTCTTTATAGTTTGCCTTCCGTCTTTCTCGAATATTAAAGAACGAGTAAATTGTATACATTGTCTGCGGGTGAGAGCCACGATTGCTCTTGCAAATTACAATGATCCAGTCTGAAAGCAAACTCCCCCCTTTTTTTTTGAATAATTTGAATTTTTTTGAAACCTAACTTTTACGATCTCTTTGCTTACACATTATTTATGATTACTTTCATTGTTGTATTTCTTTGGAATAATATCGCTGCTTCTCGAGCAACGTCTACCTAACCGCAAAAACTTGTGTGTATTTGCAGATTTCGCTCCGATGAGGTGACGACTCTTGAGATCGAGGCCATGATACCACGCAGCTTAGTCCGTCATCGTCTCGGCTAACCTGAAGAACACCAAGTTTAGCACGAACCCAAGCAAAGCGTCAAGCTTTATTGTGCGCGTGTCTACCGCACGCATCAACTATGAAATCGAACAACGACCGTTTGGAGATGATCGGCAACGAGGACGACGGCGATCCATCAGCCGAGGCGCAGGAGCAATACGACGAGTTCAACGCCAAGATAGTCGTTAGCGCGATAGCGATGCCTTCGGCGGTGGTCGCGAGATCGGCCAACAAGAGTCCGAGCAGCGACGAGGGGATCGAGACCGATTCCGACAGGAAGCGAGGATCCGTCTCGCGATGCTGGAGCATCGACTCGGCGGTTACCAGCGAAGAGGATTACGGCCACAGTGCTAGGAGGCAGAAGCTCAGGGTCACCAGGTGCTGTAGCTCGGATAGCGCTGTCATCAGCGACGACGATCAGAACAAAGGTGACGGTCTGTCTGTATAGATCTTGATCTAAACGCATATAGGCTTCTGCTATTTGGCGTAACGCACCATTGTTCGCGACTTGGAAACCTGTTATCGACAACGCGTGTATATACAATAAGAGATTTAGCGAAGATAATACATTTTAAATATGGATTGGCGAAACTGGATTTCCTTTGCGAGAATCTATAATTTTATTCGACGATTGAACGCGCAATCATCAGAAGCTATTGAAAGTCGTCATTGCTAAAGTCATCTGGTGAATAAGACTATGTGTATCTACCGGAAAATGATGCACAGTCAATGTATCAAAGTGTCGGCTTTTTAACTATTAGTGTTGCGTCTGATTCAGTAATCCTGCAAAACTCTTGAGTTCTGTTGATGTATAACTTCCATACAGGAAACCGTGCATCAAGATTTTCTTGCTACACTTCGTTTCTCACGCCCCTTTTGTATACTACAAAAAACATTGATCTTATCGCAATCGATTACCGAAACACTATATAGAAAATTCTCGCGCTAAAAGACTCGTAACGTATAGTAACAGAGTCGGATCGATTAAATAGAATTTTGAATAATTCTTGCAGGCGACAGTGTGGAGAGCGAGTCGACCGAGGGCAGACCGAGGTACTGGCGTACACCGAGCGTCGTTGTGAGCGACTACTCGGACTACTCGTACTTCGACGAGAAATTCGAGCGCAGCGACTCGGAGCTAGAAAAACTCGATCATAACAGTGCGAGCCCAAGTCAGGCGAGCAGCTGTTCTTGCCTCGACTGTGACGAGGTCAGGGATTTCCAGGATCTATCGCCCAGCATCGAGAATCATATGCTACAAGTATGCAGACATCGTAGACACTCGGATTCTTGCTGTCTATGCATAGGACCGTCCAACACGAGCATCGCCAGGTACGAGAGATGCTATATTGTGTATATAAAAATCATTTTTACCATAAATCAGGCACGAAAAAAAGGTCATGACCTTTTCGTACTGATTTATGGCTCGCGATTGTGTCTATTGGTCAAACGACGTTTTTCCTCGACTCAAATATGGTAATTAAAAAGGAACTTGCCCCTGAGAAATGATCTTCCGTGTACGGTAAATTTATGTCTAAGATGAAAACAACTAGTTCTTTGGAAATAAATTCAAATGGCAATCGCTTTTTCAACGACTATTTTCGCGCCGTTTTTAGAAATAATTTTTACTTATGCAAAGCAGGATACATAATTTTTTCTCTAATCTAATTATCGATTGTCATTTAGATTAATGTACGTTTCTCTATACCGGCTATTTACATCTCTACATCAAACAGGTGCAAAAAAATTGACTAGTTCGCAATGACCGATAGACTCTCACATAGATAAAAAAAATCGAATGATAAGCACAAACTAAAAGATAGTATTTCTCGTATTGCAGCCGGCCCATAAACGACGGCGGCAGCCGGCGAAACTCGTGCCTAGCCTCGTCTAACCCATATTATGCGAAGCTGTCAACCGAGGAGCCAAGTACGTCAGAGGAGAAAGACAAGACTACGACGACGGCGACGACGAATGCTACGTTCGAGTTCCTCGACATACCACCAGCTCGCAAGATCTCAGACTGCTCGACGATCTCGAGTCTGAGCGGTGACGAATTCGAGGTCACCGAACTGCAACCGATCAAGCGCCCCCAGGTGAGTCTTTCTGCACTTTTACTTGCGCGAGTCGACATCTGACGGGAAATCGGGAAAGTTAGACTGCAACAAAAATTCTAGTCGGTACGATAGGCTGCTTTTAGTACACTATATGGTAAGCTGTGGGAAATTATATCGTTCAGGTTTTTGAAAACGTTCAATAAAGCCCTTGTAAAACTATGGATGTTTATATACACAAATAGTTTCTTCATGGTTTTACTATATTATTATTTTATATATTATTATTTCCTTATTATTATTCGGCGTTTATTTATTTATTTTAAAAATTAAAGAAATAAATAAAAGAATCACAGCGAGATTCGGGTAAAACAAACGAATTAATATTATTCTCCCAGGCAATTTTAGTGCAATACCTTTACAAGCGGCGTACCTTCTTGAGGCGAGCAACAAACTGACCATTTTATGGGTGGGGCCTAAATTCTCTTCGTCCCTCGGGTCTTAAACAAAGCTTTTCCCCCTCTCGACTTTTCCAGACCCTCGAAGGGTCCATCTATTTATAGCGTCGCTTGGAAAATTTCCAGTCGCAAATTCTGGTCCTTCGTAGTATGACATCGTGAAAATTCAGTTGTACACACTTTAATTTTTCAAGCGTAAACTTTCACTTTCTTCTCAAATCAAAGTCTATTTTTACTATAATTTCCCCATATTTTCCTTGAAAACATTAAGTAATCAGTGAAGTTTGAAAAGTGATAGCTTTCGACAAAGTGTCATTTGTGATTTGATATGATGGAGATTGACATGAACAGCCGAAATAACTTGATAAATCAAAAAGTAAGTTCGATCCATTACCTCAATTACACCACGCATATTACCTCTATAAATTTACAAACAAACCAAAAAAAGAAAAAGAAAAAAGAAAAAGCGTCACCGGTCACGTGTAAAACTAAGTTTTTTTCCAGTGCAAAAGTCTATCGGTGACTAATGTCCAGCCTCTTTCTCCTTTCCCACAACGTATGAGCGAGAAAAATTATCTAACGGCGGGACTCTTGAGTGACCGTCGGCGCGTCGTTAATCAGCGAAACTCTACTGCCGATTGAATTAATGCACTCGGCGTTTATTTGCGTGGCGTAAGCGTGAGCACATGGCCTCTCGTACTCTTTGCATTCTATATATATATATATAGGTATATCGAGGCGCACGAGATGCGTGCAGTTTGTTTATTTACTTTAGCGATTGTGCATTTATAATTGACTACCTAAGCTCTATTCGATGTGCGTTTATTATAGCTCGTTCGCGTGTCGATTTTACGATCGATTCTTGAGTTGTATTGGATTTTCTTGAATTTGTCGGAAAAATTTAGTGCTTTGTTTATTCGATCGGTTCATTTCTTGATATTTATTTTATTTGCTTCTTGAATAACTTTTGTAATGAATAAATATTTGGCTTATAATCAGTGCTCTTTTTTGGATTCACTTTCCATTTTGTTTATTTTTAATTCACTCCCCAAACACAAATGATTTATGCACGTTACAATAATCGCAAAGAAATTAGCACATAAATAGCAATAAATTAATGATTATTCTGAATAAGTCTCAAACATTGAAACTTATATCTCTCTTACATCGTTAATATAAACTGTTTGCTTGATTCTCTCATTGTTATGCAGAATCTAAAACTAAAAAGAAAAATCAAGTACCGTCGATGCTATTCATACGAATCGTCAATTTTTCTCTATAGTTGCCGTTTGCTTTTCAGCGATATACGGTTTCCCAAAGCAAAAATCCGATGCACCGATTTAAGAATTTATAAAAATAATCGAAAATTCTCCGGAGGCGATATTTCGGCGAGTATTATACTCAATGCCAGTTTACCCACACACAAACGCATACACACACACACACGCGCGTACCGGCATGTCTATCTCCTGCGTCACACGCTTGGGGTCCAATTTTTTTTTCTTCCATATACACAACCACAGACCCATGTATACAGGTTATACGACTTATGCGCGTCAGTGTTGAGCGCGTAACAGCTCATTAGCATTCCGATTGCGAATATCTAGTTTTCTCTCTCTTGCTCCCCGGCTCATTTATTTTGTGCGCTGTATTTTTTTGTCATTAGTAGAAAGACGCGGCGTGTGTGGGTTAAAGATACGCGCGCGCGTGTTCTGTTTCTTTATGCACGCACGGGTAACCGGCCAACTTTCATTGATGAATGAATTATTGCGCGTAGTAGGAGCTATTCAGGATATTCAACTTATTCCAGCTTGTTAATATGTTAATATGTATTAGATTCAGCTCTTATACTTTTTCGTTGGATCGGGAATTCAATTTTAAAACCTATTACAGTATACATATATGAAAATTGCATCGCAGTAGCTGTACGATCGGTTTTGGTGTCCGTCACTTTTGAGATTACGTATATATAATCAAAGGGTGTGTTTAATCGTGGTGTGTGTCAGTCACGAATAAGTACGTGCTAAAGTCGTGTTTATATTGTAGGATGTATATGTATATGTACGCAATCTTTGTTTTTTGACATTTTCATAGAATTATCTTTTGCTCGGTAAATCCAACCGTTGGCAGGTGGAAAAATCTTTTTGAAAGTGGGATCCTTCTAAATCGAGGATTTTTACCCGTTATCCCGCGGAGATCAATCTTTTTATAAACAAGATACTTGAAGAGATTTCATTTAATTATAGGATATATCTTCGTTGTTGAAAGAACCATTTCATTTGGTTTGCTTCATATTTGAATTTCATTATTCGCAGATTATTACTATATAAAGAAATTCGAATTAAAAAGACGCAGAATAACAATGAAGTCACGCGCGCTTTTCATCTCTCCGATGATTGACTCACCTCTGCACGTTATTATGACAATCAGAAGAGAGAAAAAAAAGCAGAAGAAGAAGAAGAGAAAGAGGTTGAAAAAAGGGGTTTTGAAGCCCCGAGTCACTTGTACTCGTCCTTCAATGTCATGCCGCTCAACTGGCGAAAATTCATCATTTAATTGAGCGATAAAGCTCATCAGGTTTCGCCGTTACTTTTCGGCCAAGGCGTTTATTATGGAGTGACAACTCGTGTAATTGTAGAGGAATGGAATACACTTTTTTACGATGCGCAGTAATTTGCATTAATTATAAGGCGAAAGTTTTCAACAGAGGCGAGTTTTAATTTGACGAAAGGTGTATAGGATTAATTGATCAGTACAAGCAACTCGTTCGTTTCGCACGAATTCGCCGATGATATGATGCAACATAATATACTATACTTAAAAGTGTACTAATATACAAAATTGTTTTATGCAATGCCTCTATATATACCAATTATATTTTATTTTATTTTTTTTTTAATTTAATTTCATCATTCATAACGAATTTAAAACAACATTTATAATGAATCTTCGTCCGATGCATCGGAAAGTACATTTTCATCGCGCATAAACTGCAACATTAAGAAAAGTGTCGGTCTTTTCGCACAGCGCACCAATTTAATGGTGTCTGAATTTTGGCACGGGGTTCGCAAGATGAAAAAGAAAAGGAATCTCCCGTAAATTCAAAGGGCCTTGACCCAGTGGGGAAGCGATGAAGGCGATATAATCGCACGCACCGCGACTTCCTTTGCAGACGCGATCATACGACTGACCTCGAATGACTGGTTCGCGAAAAATCATTTCGATGTCTGGCCAAAAAAATGCATTTACAGATACAGATGTATAAAAGCTATGATAGTATGTGTACCTTGTTTACGTGTTTGTATATTTTATGCCTGATAAATTTGTTGCTTTCTGTATTAATTTGTACGCGAATATAAATATAAACATTATGTGTGATGTTTATATGCGTTGTAGGTTTGACTGTGACGAATTTTGGAAATTTCAAATTTCTCGCATGACGTTTACAAAATTTCCATTAGCTCATTTCAATGCGCACTAATCTATTTTTTGATTAAAATAAAAAGATATGTATAATTTTTAGTTCTCAAATAAGCCTGAAGTAATAAAGCATTCTTAGTTCAGGGATCAGATCTGCTGAGCTACAATTCACTTAATAATATACATCATCAACCGTGAACAAAAAATTACAGGGTTTTAATACGTAAAATATGTTTTCACCCGAGAGAAAGTGAATCATTACCAATTTTTAAAGCACACGTGAATAATTTGATCCTATGCAATACGTATATAATAACTTATTTACAATACAAAACAAATTGTTACACGTCAAAAGTAATTGTCTGGAATACCCGAAGGATTTGTTGTGGTTACTATTTTTTTTTATTCAACTAGGAAATATATTTTTCTTATATAGTTAAAGTTATGAAGTAGATTTGAAAAATATCCTTGGCCTGTACTACTTTAAGTTCGGTTTGACTGTCGATGTCGCAGTTCAGTCGAGATTTAAATAAGGGATTTTCCCGTCGTTTGGACGAAAAATCTTTATTTTGAAAAATACGCATACTTTAACATGCACAGTATTTCCGTCTACGCAGAGTACAAAAATTTGATGTTTATTTAAATGAAAGTTTCTGTCAAATGTTAATGAAATTAGTTAACAAATCATTAACAGAGTTTTGACTGCACCTAAATGTTTGTGAATTACAAATTCAAATTTAAAAAACGGTATTAGCATTATTCAACATGAATTAACTTTCAGGCACTTACTTTTGAAAAGAAAATTGAAGCAAAAACAAATTTTTTGCGTATGAATCTGCACATTTCAATGTATTAAACTCCTGTTAAATTTGCATCTGAGCTGTAAATTATTACCTGCATATTGTTTTCGACTTTTTTTTCCCCTATTTTTAAGAATTATTACTATCATTCTATAAGACAAAATTTGGCATATGTACGCAGAAAATTAACAGATAGATCTGTATACACATTATAGACTGCACTTCACTTAGTGTCAGGCTCGTATTAAAGATTAAGTATATTATGAATGATTTTTCTTAAATATTGTGAAAATGATTTCCTAATGACACACATTGATATTTTAACCGGGCAGCGCAGTACATATATAAAAACAACTCGACAAACTGTTTTTTTCACCTCGTCGCACATAACTTGACTTTAACGAACCGCCGGGAATTCCAAGTTATACAGCGCACTTTTACGAATAAGGTTAATGCACTCAGTCAAAGAATCTGCTTTTACCCTTATCATCGTTGCTCTTGCTTCCGAAGCTGTTCGAAAATAGTTTTATGAGCAATTGCTCCTAAGGAGCTTTCACACTGTGTTTATACAAAAAAAGATCAGTATTTTTCTTGTACAACGGTAGATTCTTGAGTCAGAAGTGTGAAAAAGCATTTTGATATGAAAAGGATAGAATAATTTCCTGCTGAAGGAATCTTTATCTAAATATCATTCTATATAATGTACAGTTTTTAGTGAAAAAAATGTCATTAAAAGTATTAAATATTTATTGATTGAAGTAGCTAAATAGAACATAACCTCAAAATAAATGACCATTAGTGTCTTCAGTTTAATTAGAACTAGAAGCCATTTCAATCTGTCCAAACGATACTAAAACACACTCGTTTAACTCCCAAAAGCGCAAACCAAAGAACTACGAAATCGTTCTGCATCCAGATCCATTCCTAGATCCATAAATCTCTCATGGATCGGTGCATAGCGCGCAGAAAGAAAGAGAGAGAGAGAGAGCGTCAGAGACTTTGGAATTTCAATGTGCGTCTCTCGGTGCGGCTCGCACTTCCTAACTCTTGGATTCTCGTTCACCCATGGCCGCTTGTAAAACACGGCGCACACTTGGCCATAAATTTCCGTGCAGGGCTTCCAAAGCCGTCGTCGTTGAGCGAAAAGTTGAGCAAGTCGTTGGTTGAGCAATGGCTCAACTCTCTGCCGTTCAGCTCGACACTTTGGAGATCACGTTTCGAGAAGCCGCGGCGAATGGCTTTTACGGCGATCGTTGCAGGCCACGCGTTTTCTTTCTGTGTGTGTATATATCCGTGTGTGTGTGTGTTTTTTTTCTGCCCCTCCTATTCTTGTTATATCGTGGCTATTGGGGGGAACCAGAAAAATCGGTTGGGCAATGGAGCGCTGTAGAAAACGTGAAAACTCGAGGGAGGGAATCGAACGCGTGGGTGTGCCGATGACCTGAATCATTTTATTCACTTGACGGTTGTTGTTCTTGAAATGTTTAGATATTATCAGACTTGAAGGTTTCACCGATGCCGATGATCTTTTACAATTTTATTTATCTTGCTGCAAATTTAAGTTGATATATCTCATGGAAAAGTCATCGTTCTCAGGCTATTTATGACCGATAAAAATTATATATGGGCATAACGGCACGACAAATTGGCCAATCAGTATCGGCTGCAAAATTACGCCCAATCAGACCAATAATGATGCCATTATACTTTTTATTCGCACCTCGCCTTCACCTTTACCGTCGATAAATCCACTTTTGTACATTTTTTTCATTGCCCCATATCTAGACTGCGCGGACGCACGCGCGAATGCCTCTCCGGGCAAAAAGATGTATGTATGATTGCGTTCCCCATAAATCTGCAATTTGCTTGGCAGGTAAGCCGAGGAGGCTGAAATTTTTTGATAACTGTAATTTTCGGTTTTGCGTCATCGGTTCGACGATCAGCAACGAGCGAAGGAAGATTATAGGATGTCGGGTTGAGCAAAAAGACGCGAGCCATCTGATATGTGGAGGGTATGATTTTGCTTGTGCACCAGTTTGCCGACGTTCTGTTTTGTTTGTTTATGTGGCTCGAGGGAAACGGTTTGTTCGTAATGAAATCAAAATCGAGGAAAAGACGATTGTGAAATTAGTGTTTCTCATAAGAATAGTGTTTTTATGATGGGAACTAGAAACCGAATAAAAATGGTGGTTCGTTTGGTGGTAATAAAAAACGCTTAACAAGTGAAGAGCTGAACGGGATCATTGTTGGTAATAAACTCCAACTCAAACTAGATGTTGTTATTTAGCTCGTTGTTATGCTTGGCGATACGCATATTTTGAATTGTGAACGATCCACTTGTTAATTGGTCTGCTTGAGCTTCATGGAAGTAACATTATTCAGCTGTCTTACGTAAATAAAAGTGTGGTTTGAGTAGCGAGAGAAACCAAGTTTTTAACATTAGTAAAATTGTTTCATTTTCTCAGTAAACGATTTTCTGAATTGAATGAAAAGAAAAAGGATTGTGTTTGAGATCTAACAGATTTTTTGTCATTTTAATACAGCTTTTCCGGTATAGGTGCCTGTAGTTCTTCTATTAAAAAAAAAATCATGCTCGACTAATTGCACTAAACTATCGAATCGGTGCTATTCTCCCTCCTATCGGAAACTTCTTGCACCTCTACACACAAAAAAAAAAACAAAAACACCATCTCAAAAAGCAAACAAAACAAACAACACGCAGTCACACACGTAATAAACGCTTGTCAATGTCTCGCACGTGCAGGAATGCGCTACAAAATCCCTCGCATATTCGAAAATGCAGAAAAGAAGAGACACTAGATGAAAAGGATAACGTAATCGTGACGCGTGTATATGCGTGTAAACTATTGTCTCTCGTAACGGCAGGGACTCGAGCACGAAAGGAGAATAATAAAAAAAAGAATTCACTCGTCGAGTCGCTACCGCTCGCAGACCTTGAGCGCGAAAAATCGACTCGAGTGACGTATTTAAAAGGAGGATGCGCCGCTATGCTCACATTTTATAAATGCGGAATATTCCGTATGTACACTTCCTCGATCATTGCGTCTCTGCGGTGAATACACAGCCACGCGCTTAGACGTTCAATTCATGACTTTTTTTTTTTGTATAAATATGTAATGACTGAGATTTTATGGTAACGGCTGGAGGAATTGATTATAATGTACATTAGCTGTTGCTGTTTATGTTAATAATTAGCGAATATTAGTGTCAAGTGTCACACGCTTGAAATCCAATCCTGTCATTCAGAAGTAGAAATTTATTTCGACAGAATAAATATTAGCTCTCTTGAGCCAAATATGAAGATTTGAGTGCTGGGTGAAGATTTTAACCCGGGGAATTTAAGAACGTAAATACCATGATATTTGAAGAATGTTATTTTTTTAAAAGAGCTGAGAAGGATGTAAACTTCAAAATTTTAGCTTATCTATCCCAAAGGATACATTTTCAATAATCTTTTCTCATTTGAATGATAAGATTTATTCTCTGCTTTAAAAGTAAGAGAATGTTATTCTTATATTCCAGATTCCATAATATTTTGAATTTTTAAATTGATACATACATATTTCAATGATAAAACAAAATTTCATTTCGCTCCCATGCCGTACACATACTAAGTGATAGGTATTATCAGTAGATACAGACGGAATACAAATCGGACTCATTTCCAACGTACATTTATTCCATTGTGTTGGGAAAACGTCAAGCCTATCTTTAATTATCTTGACGAGAGAAAAAAGCGACTGTCGAACTGAAGCCACGAGTGGATAAAAGAAAATCCATATCCGTGGCAGCAGCTTTAAATGTTGACGCATGGAACGTCGAATTTAGCATAAAGGTATCGTCGATTTGCATTTAGTTATCTAGAACGGTCAACTTTCTCTATTTTAACATTTCTAATTGGCAAATATCCACAAGATAAACAAATTTTCAAATACTTCTTTCAACACATCCAAGCAAATACTGCCCTTTATAAAAAAAAAAGAATATTTTGATTTCTCATAAAAATTCCGCCCAAGGATCAATAATTTAATTCAGACGATAATCGACATTTCATTCAATTGTATCCCTGCGAGCGCACAATGATGTTTCTCGATAAATTTATGTATACTTATTAATTAATCCAGGCTATAATAATTCAATTACATAGTGAAAGAAATCATCAAAGGCGATTGTATCTCGTAAACAAACAGCTGCACGAGCGAATATAAAGAGTTTCACTCATATTTTTTTTAGCTCAAGGCCACCCCCCATCGCCAAACGATACGAATCTGGAGCGATCGAAAAGAAAAAGAAAAGAAAAAAAAATCGAATCGCAATAATTTGAATAAAATCTCCTTTGAGCGTTTCGCAACTCGTATATTGTCGAAGCCATCGTATAATAAATGTAATAATCGGAAGCGAGCGATCGTGATTCCGCGAATGTAAGAATATAATACATCACGTGAATGTATCGAGGAATAGTTGAGCCGATCGAATTTCACCTTGTGTGTCTCTATGAAGCAATACACGTAATTGAAAATATAAGTATATGTATACGCGGTATGACAGTTTCGCTATGCTCAATGTGCGTAATGATATTACGTTATTGGACAAATCAGCATTCGTCATCATATTAAAAATCATATTAATTCGTTAGGTTATTGAAATATCTGATACTGCACCGGCTTTTGAGCAATATTTAATAATGATGGATTCTGGTGGTATATTTAGTCGGATACTGCCCTGTTCAGATATACACAACCGATAATGCAATGAACCTGTACCCAACGAATGCTGTTTCAACTGATAAATATCAGTTGTAATTCGCATTTCTTCATCCATCTCAAAGCAGTCGCAAACAAGTATACCTTACAATCTCGAACAGAAACCACATCGTTCCTTCAAAATCGAAGTTGCCGCACTTACCTCGTCGCTACCGAAACAGCAGTGATCATAAACGTCAGGCTTATCCAAAAGAAGAACGACTACTTATAGGACTATTAGTTCGCGAAAAAGTGCGATAAGCAGTAAAAGAAACACCGTATACGAGACGAGGATATAGAACGTCGCGCGAACGCCCGGCGAATAAATACAACGATATAAGCCCGTGTGCGCTTAATATTCCGCGGGGGTTCGCGCGATATATACGCAAACAAAATGCGTATACGGCGAGCGTGCAAGTGCGGGAGGAGAGGGAAACGAAGGAATGAGATAAGATGTATATAGGAGCAAAGTGAGGAGAAGTGTATACATACACCGGTATACACACACGCTGATGCGTAACAATGAGTGCGTCGACAGGATTTAATGCCTCGAATTACAGGCTACTTTTTTTTCATCGCCAGCTCGAACTTTCTCTCTCTCTCTCTCTCTTGCTTACTGTTTTTTGTTTACATCTCGCCCCTTTATCATTTGTCCGTTGCAGCCTGTTCTTTTGACTCGTGTACTTATACGTCAAGTGCATCATACGTCAAATGTTTTCTGGACGTTCGCTAACAGTGAATATGATCGTGTGTTGTAAATGTAAACATTAGGGAAAAAGAAGGTTACTGATAATTTCTCAGTGGATAAGTATTTCATCTAGAAATAATAGTAACAGTCTTTTGTTCATTCGATACCATGACATCACTGTAACCTCCGATCTCTATCCACACCTTCTCTGGAGCATCTAAAAAAAAAAAGACAAATATATAACCTTTCTAGCCCCTCTACCAGCCGAACTAGCGGAAGTAGAACTATAAAGAAAAAGCGAAAGAAAACAAACCCTACCACTCGGACTATTGAAGCACGAAAAAAGAAACGCTCTCAACCGGTGTCGGAGCAGCAGCAGCAGCAGTATTATACTTATACACACAGGCGGCAGTTATAAGCTCTCGTAGCGCTCGCGGTGATCGGCGCTCGGTGTTCTCGACGGCAGCAGAACAGGCCTCAGTTGGCTCCGAAAAGCCGCGGCGCGCGTCGTACTTGTCGCGGCCTCCGGAGGTATGACGACCAGCCGGAAGCGACGCGCTTTTTTTCTCGTATCTTTCCTTACGGTCCCTTCGATTCTGATTTACCTTCATTTTGTTTTTCCTTTTCTCGCTTTGTTCATGCAAACAATGATATGGTAGTATAGTTCGCTTTTTCTCGCGGTGCTGTTTTTTTTTTGAGTGAGGTGAGGTGAGATTGTCGAGCGCTGAGTTAGTGGATCCTTTGTTGTTGTTGTTGCGAGAAGTGTTTTTGGAGGATGAAGTGTAGTGGAGGCAAAAAATAAGATTGTCGAGTTTTTTTGGTTTAACCAGTGGATGCTCACTAGCACCGACTACATTTTCAATCTATTAGAATAGATTTTATTGCCGTAAAACTTGGATTAGACCTTTAGAGAGTTTAGAAAGCAAATTGTTTGATAGTAAAATCCTATGAGAGTCACATGTTGTATTGGCTAATTCGCGTTATAATATATTTATGAAATAATATAAAAACGGCTACAGATAATAAAGAGTGCGGTCTGACTTTTTATCTAATTATTTGTTGCGGAAAATACATCGTCATAATCGTCTACGCTCTTTATCTATAGAAAGTTTACGCATAATTTCCAATCATAATTACGTGACTAATAGATTCAATTAGCAGTCGGTTCTAATAGCCATTCATTAAATTTCACAATTTTATATGGGTAAAAATTTCAATAATTTTCCACTAATTTTTCGATTAGCAAACAAAACGATTTGGTAAACGATACAAAAACATGTATATTCTCCACGAGGAAAACATTGTCTGGATTTGTAAACTAATGGCTAGGACATTTAAACTGCCAAGTGGTGTTTCCCAACGTTTTCCTCGACACGAGTAATTTAATAAAGATTTAATAATGTTACAGTTTAGCGGCCGATGAGCCACCAAATTGTGGAATCGAGAAACGTCTGATCTTTATTTTTAAAAACTCTCCTAAGCCGCGAGCTCGAGTTTCATTCTTCTAAAAAGCAAACTGCGCCCAAAACGCCACGCATTTATATAATTGTCGTAAAAAAGCCTTCTTGCATCTTAATCTCCGCGAGATAAACACAGGAAGTAAGAATGGAACGCAATTATTTAAGAAACTCTCGGTGCGCGTCTTTTCTTTTTTTTTTCGTTCCCTGGTACACAGGTCCGCTTTATTACTTTCTTCGTGAAAAAAGTCGTTCACCTGAAAAACACAAGCGAGGCCGCGTTAGCGATACAAAACTTTTCCAGATCCCACAGCGATTTATTTCTGCCGCTGCTTTCAATCTCCCCTCTTGTGCGCTCTGACGCTTTCGTCAACGGAAGCGTCGCTTGAATCACTGTTTTATATATATGTAAATATGTATACACACACATGTGTATACATGGATCGTAATGTATGAAAAGTCACACATTGTGACGCGGGAAAATATCTGTGCGGAAGGAAAATTTAGCAACAAAGTATCGATGCAAGCTAGAGCTGGGAAAATTACACTTCTATTATTTTCATATCAATTCTACTGTGGCAACGAAATATGAATACATTTATTTTATTATCTATTTTCGGGTTTCATAAATCAGAAATATACTAAATGAAATGAATAATTACGTGACCTCATAAATATAGAAATTGGTATTTTCAAAAAAGCTTATCTCTCGTGAAAGTTGAGTAGCTTTCGAGACTAAGACCGATTTTTTTTACTGAGCATTGTAAAATACGAGTCATTACTGTCAAGCGAAAAAAGAAACAACGTGTCCTACATAATTTTACGCATACTTCGAACCACAGCTTCTCAAATTTTTCCCTCCTTGCAAAGGATTTAAAACTGGTTCCAAGGATTCGCAGCCGCTCTCGTTTGTTAATAAGCATTGCACCACACAGGCATATCCAGCTCCACTACGCTTCATCCAGCAAAAAGTTAAAAATTCATTCGCGATCGTGGTAACTCGTCTACCTTGGAGATAAAAAAAAAAGAATCCACAATCAATAAGCTCAAAACGAACCCAGTGTGATCCACAAACAATACCATCCGTAACGATAAACTGATCAAGATGGACGGGGAAAGCAAGTGCGCGAATTCGCGCTGTCCCAAGTCCAACAATTCGTTGGCGACCAGCTCGGCACCGATCTCGCCAACACTGAATCTGATGGAACAGCTGCTCCTCGCCAAGATGGAGAAGCACAGCATCAGCGAGGAGCAGCAGAATCAGTTGGGCGATGATCAGGCCAGGCGTAGCAAGGTCAAGAGTTCGCTGTTGAGGACTGACTCGATGGACAGTCAGACGAGCGCCAGCACCTTCAGCTCAGTATTGTCCAATGATTCCGGATCTGGCACTAATCCCTACTGCAGATGCGATGATTGCCTGCTAGGGATTGCCGACAAGTTTCAGAACCAGCCCCTTCCTGGACGAAAGAAGGTAATTAACGTTGATAAATATTGTTTATTGACCATACGTGAAAGTAGGATTCGGTTATTCTGAAGTTATTGTGGAAAGTCTATAAACGAAAATATAAGATAAACTAGGTTTTCGTGACTATAGGATAAAAATTGAATTGAAATTTCCACTAGTCGATTCCCTCGACAAAGAACTCATTTACCTCCAATCAACGAATTCAATTTCTTCCGAAGCTAATGAAATTCATGTGTACCTGGAGCTTTGAATGTCCCATTAAAAATCGACTATAAATCCAAATCAAATTGTCTACGGCACTCGTGACTTTTTTTTTGAGCCGGTACATTAGGACCCACACGACGCAATACTTATAAAAATGCAGAGGGAAGGGGAAAGGAGATCAAACAAAGTCGACAACTCGCGTCCGTTAAAGAGGCAAAGGAACTTGCGCACGTAATCGCCGATCAATCAAACCGGAGTTGTGATCTACATCTTTTTTTTTTCTATACCTACGACTCCGCTGCTTTTTGTGCCTCTCTTTTTTTCCTCCTTGTAGGAGATCTTACTAATAATTACAGTTAGCTTCCAGTGATGGAAATTTTTTAATCATTATACATTTTATTCTGTATGATCCCGAAGAATTAAGAGATTGTCTTGATGATTTGTAATTTTTTATCGGTTAGTCATAACATATTGATTAACTTATCGATTCATTTTCCTGCAACTTACATTATCGCAGATTGATTATGCGCGAATGTTTATTTGTTTTCATAAATTTATAGCCTGTAATGAATCTATTATTAAACTAAATCATGAGCAAAATTGTGCAAATTATGAAACATTTAAAATAATAATATTCTGAACGACCTAAAATATGTCTATGAGTTTAAAATTGAAATCATTATATGCAAATAAGACTCCACCTCGATGTCGAAATTCAACTTTCATTTCGCTTTTTGTAGTACATATTTTTTATGAATACGGCGAATTCAGTTTCACTGATATAATTGGTAAAATGTCGCTCACTATAAAATCAGTGATATGTCATCTTAATTGACGGTATCGATCACTGATCCGCAACGATATTCTGTCAAACAAACCAACTGATTAATATTCACGCAACTCTTTTCACAATTTTCAACTTTCTCGAGCTCCAATTTCAATTATAAAAAATCAATCGAAACACCGACTTCACACACTTTTTTTATTCCCGTTCCCCCAAGACGCAACGCAAATCCACTCATCAGCAGCAGCATAATAAATCCGCGCCGTCTCGTCGCTCATTTTCCATGGCTC
Organism: Megastigmus dorsalis; assembly: GCA_900490025.1. Lineage (NCBI taxonomy): Eukaryota > Metazoa > Arthropoda > Insecta > Hymenoptera > Megastigmidae > Megastigmus > Megastigmus dorsalis. The sequence continues at coordinate 230,999 of UELU01143225.1, forward strand.
TTGGCGAGATGGTAACATAAAAGCGAGCTCGAGATTTGCCCCCTCGGCTAAAGCGCGTTGCTCAATACCCCCCCCCCCCCCCCCCGTCTGTTGCATCAATTAGCCTCACTCGCTCTCGTGCCATTAGTGCAGCGTGTGTATCCGAAGAGTTTGCGGTGCACGTGTCCTTGCTCTATCGTGAGCTCTGCCATGTGGGATTGACTGGATGTTGCTGTGATGTCGCGGACTGTTTTGAGATTTTCGAATGTGTTTGGCTGAGTCTGGCAAAAGTCTGGAATACAATGTTTTCGAGATTTCAAAGTTTTTTCGAAAGAATTTGGCAGACGTAATGTCGGAGTAATTGACATTGTCAAAGAAAGGAAGGAGTCTATTATAGGAAAATGATAGCCTGATTATTAAAAATGTCAAATCTTGTCGTTGAATTAAAGATTATAGCGGATGTTACAGCACGTCGATGTCAAAATGACCCGAGATCTATACTAATTGTCCATTGACTCCCAAGCGCATTTGCATCTACGTGCGAATGAGTTCGCAATTTACCGTATCGCTGAATTTTCATCGCTTGCAATTCCGGCACATATTATAGCCGATTCTCTCCTCTTGCGAGCCCAGCGGTGTTTCCCAATAAGTACAATTTAAAAATAATCACGCGTGGAAAAGGATTCACCCTCGACCAAACAAACGAGCGTCGCTTATTTTTTTTTTTTGCTTCTTCTGCCGCACTGAGTCACTCGCGCGATTTCATTTTAGCATCAACATTTCGGACGCTTGATATAGAAAAAAAATAAATAAACTGTGACCTACATTCGAAGCGTCTTTTTTTATCGCCGCTCTTTGTTTGTTTGACAGAGCAAAGGAAATATAAATTTATGTATATTGTCTCTGCGATGTTTGAAAGATATACATATTTCATATGCATCCTCTTAATCTATTTTTGATTGATGCACATTTGATTACAGTCTTTATAACAGTTACGGTAAGTGCGTTCAATTTATAGTGGCAATTTAAATGTCATAACATCCTAGTGGGATTTCCATCATCTATTAAATTTAATAGTCTTTAAAAAAAAAAGTCTCGATTCGTATTTTATTATTAGAAACAATTCTTCACTACCATCGCAATTCAGTAACATTCTATTTTAATATCTCACTCGATATCAAAATACGATACACTATTGTGGCAAAGCAAACTCAATTCCATCCTCAATCGATCTCAAATCTTAGCATTTTTCAACTCTCTCGGTATATGTCACGTGTACAGTGAGGAGAAGGAGAAAAGCGATTATCCATCGCGATGCGAATAAACGGCATAGCGGCACGAATCGAGCGGATAATTAGCTTAATGGCGTACTAACCAACCTCGTATTATGAATCCTTCGATTACACGTGCCGATCACCGGCAAATCAGTACGCAATCTCTAATTGTCTCTCTCCCCCTACCCTTTTTCCTTTCGTTTTCTGACGTTCGCGATGAGACGATCGCGTGACTCTCTCACTGATGTTTAATCTGCAAATTTGTTTAATTTTATAATGTGTTTGGGAATTCCGCGAGTCATTTATTCGTTTACGTTTCGAATCTGTATATGAATTCTTGATTCTGATTGAGAAGTCTTTTGCAAATTATATTTGTTTATTTAACTAATGTCAAATCTGGCAACAATACACATTCTTATTCTATTGTTCAAATGAACAGTTACATAGATCTTTTTTAAACTCTTACTGTAGATCCATACGAAATTAAGCTTCGATCGGTGAGTTTATTCTTCCACCCGAGTCTCTTCTAAATGAAACACGAATTACGCTCTGAATTTCTGCAAAAGAGGCCAAAATCAATACTTTTTTTTATGAGTATTATGCGAATATCTATATTATATTGCAAAACCGAACGTAAAAAGTAATTTTCTATATCAAGTCGTAAATAGGAATGTAGTACTTTCCGGTCTCGGCACGTGAGAAATGCGAAAATGCGAAGGACACGCGCTCGCGAGATCAGATATATATATCGTGTAATTACATCGATGGCGAGGAGGCGGTATTAGAGCGCGGGAGACGAAAAAAAAAAGAAAGATTTGTTTTTACGATTTAATTGCGACTATTAATTGACTTTAATAGACGTTTTCCTTCCCTCGCCGGCTTTTGTGCAACCTGCGTGCTCCTTTACTTCGAATATATACGGGAGAGCAACTACAGCGCTGAAAAGTATATTAGCGCAAGTATACCGGCGACGGGATTTACTTGTGTCGCTGAGAAATTCCGGGTAAAAAGCCCCGGCTTCGTTACCTCATTTTACGTTGAGAATGTTTATACGTGTCGCGATTGTTTTTTTTTTCGTCGCGGCTCTAGGGAATTAAGAAATTATCGTAAATTTTGCGGTAAAAAGTTGTGTTCGATGGTGAAAAGTGTCCGATTTTCCTTGCGCTCGCGTAACTCTTATTATTTTGTTACCGATAAACTCGTGTGAATTATATCTTGGCGGAAAAGTTCGTTTTTACAAAAATTATAAGACATTCCAGTGCAAAATTCAATCGAACATTTATTACCCCTGGAAAAGAATCCCATCATTATCGGTCGGTACGATACCCGTAGAAGTGACAGTTTCCAGTCTACTTCGCGACGAGTTCACAGAATCACCGATACGCGGCGCTCACCTTCCAGACTATATGTTTTGAAATCAGCTGTTGCCAGTGCACACGCGGTGCATCCGTGCCACGAATGACGTACCGATCACACTTCGCGCCGGTATTCTAGCGATCGGACGCCTCACAGTATTGAATTGGCTTTATTTCTCTAAAGCTGTAGGATTTTTCTATTTTGTTGTGCAATGTGTGGTCGCTGGAACGTCTTACTTTTTGCCAGGGTCACAAATTTAGTCTTTAAATTCCTTTTGAGATGCTTGAGTTGACGCACTTGTTGCTTTGTAGATCAAGAAAATTAAAGAATTCACAGTTTAAAAATGATGTTTTCTCTTGATCAATAAATTTTTGTATTATTTATAATTAATTATTTTAAATTATAGAAAGTAAAAGAATTCAAACTCTATATGAAAGAAAAGGTTCCATTAATATGCTTAAATATTATGAAATAAAATTGAAGCAATCGAATGCTAATTATATTCTAGTATCGTAACAATCCTTCCTTACGTGAAAAAGGTAATTTTTATCATGAAAAGCAAACTTCAACCACAAAACTACACCGAAGCTCTGCAGCTTTCGAAAACCAATGAATGAAGTATACACGTGCACCGCAGCACGCATAAATCACGAGGTCGATAAATCCCAGCGGAAACAAAAAGAAAAAAAGCTCGCGCGGTTACAAAAGAGCGGCTCCGAGCCATTTTTGTAAGTATTTATTCGCCTTACTTGTCGCGCATTATACTTATTGTCGCGAGAAACCGCGAACTCGGGACGCGACGCGCGATTGCGCGAACAATGAGGAAATGTTGCATATATATCGTACGTCGGTGCACATACGATATTACACTTGTAGTGTCTGCAATTGCAATAATATACTGTTTTGAATTCCGCACTGCGATGCGCTCCGATGTGCCTAAAAATAAAGTGTAACGGCTAGCGGATTTTGCGTAACTTTCGACCAAACCGTTGGCGCGATGACGACGAGGATTTGAAAGTATCGCGCGGCCGTATCGTCATCGGTTAAATCGAAAATATTGACGATAAAACGCAGAGAGGATAAAAATATGGTTTTGTATAGTCGAGATTCGATTAAGGAATGCCTATATACGAATCAGTCCAATTCCGCGCCGAATGCGTAAAATGGATTTCAATAAACATCAATGATTATACCCACTTGATTCAATTTGCGAGCCACTTGTTGACATCGTGATCGGTTAATTTTACACGCCGATTTTCCCGACAGATTTCGCGAAACTTATTATACAGTATAAATCAATTGTACGCGAGATAATGAGTCGCTGATTTAAGCTGTCACGTAAAATAATTGAGATGAATTTAATAAAGACAATAAAGTGAGGATGGATTTCATGATTGGCGAGCAATTGTAGTATAACGAATAACATGCTTCAAAGTGCGCAGTATACCAGAGTTGGCGAATGTAAAAAAAAAGCCATGAATCTTCATCAATATCGTTAAGACCCAATAAGAGTCGTTTCCTTTCAATTGCCCACTTTTGTCGAATGCAAATATAGGATCGATCTCTTTGCGAAGAAATTTCGCTGCGGTTTCCTCAACGCAAATCCCCATCTGTATACCAACTATGCGTTGCAATTAATGTATTGTTCAAATTTGTTTTCCTCGTATCGTCGATCAAATGAAAATTCTATAGACAGTTTCGACGTATTTCCAAATATCCACCGGATTCAATGTCAAACTCGCGCAGCGACGAAAGATCGGGCGTCGCGTCCGAAGAAATGGTTTGCGCAAACCCGCACCGGCAATTAGAGCGTTTAGCATAGAGACACACAAGACACGAGCATGAGAGATGCTAAACACACTGTCCACGCGTCCATCACCATCGTCGTCGGCGTTTTTCGGAAACTCGCGCTACACGTATTCTTATCTCCGGGTAGTAGCTTTCCCGCGTCACATTTGCGCACTTACAGAGCAGGAATATTCCTCTGCTCTCGTCTTCTTCTACGTTCCTTTTTTTCTTTTCGAGTATTCTTCCGCTACGTGCGGGGGGGCCTTTGTTGTCGTGAGACTTTAGCGCCACGCGAGATACCAGTCGCATTGGGTTTTGTGTTCTCTGCAAAGACGCTGTGGATAAGAGTATATTGGAGTGGATCCTGGTTAGAGAGGAAAATTACGTTTGGTGAGATCATTGACATTCCAAGATGGGAAGAGTGTGTTGCAATTGTCGGAAATCATAAAGATATAATTAAAATTGAAACGAGCTCGGAATAATTTTGTAACATTAGCTCAGATTGTATACTTGAGCCAGTCGCGATCATAAAATATGTATGCTCCAGTGCATATTCCGCGTTCAAAAGTGAAAGACGTATACTTGAACACGGCCAATGTAATCTTGTTCCATTTCCATCATTTTCTACTCTGAAAACACTGCTCGCTTACAGCACAGAATGCACCTCAGCTTGGCGACCAATTTCACAATATCCAGTACAACCATATAGTGGATACTCCCATTCTTACACCGTCAAACTTCGTAGAAAATCAATTTTCACGCGAGAAACGACGCACGCGTTGGCCCCAATCTCTCCGTGTTCTATACACATAAACACACACGTACCGAGTACATGCGTGTGTGTATACCCACTGCAGACGCGTATATATACGCACATCGCGGCTTAACGGGATCGTCGCTTTGCCTTTTTCGGCCGAAGGAAGTTTGCCGTATACGCGCGCGCACTTTCCAAAAAGTCTGGCCGACGGATGAGAGCGACGAGGGAGAAGGGAGCGAAACACACACACACACACACACACACCTCGAGGATTGACGAGAGGACGTGCACGTGAAAGTTCACCTGTCCTCGTAAAGTTCGAGCGATTTTCGGCATTGATGACTTCTTTGCTTTTCTCGTTCTTGATCCGTTTTTTTTTGTGCGGCTTTTAGTTCGATAACTGTGGGGAAAAGCTACACTAGGGTGAAAAAAGTGAAATTGTTATAAAAAATAATCAGTAATAAGTAGGGTGGAGGCAACAGTGTTGCAATATTGGATCAACATCGGAGCGATACCGACCGTATAATAATTATAGCGCTATTAATAATGTACGGTTTTGATTTGGGGGCTTAAACAGAAGCTATATTTAACTAAATTGACATGAATAAGGAGCAATTATTTTAATAAAATAATGCTTGTTGACACGTAAAAAAAATGTCACTAACAGCGCTGACCTTGCCATTAATCAATCAGCTTTTACGTCATACACGTCAAATATAAAAACAGTTTAAAAGTTAACCTCCAAATAACTTTCCAGATAGGCGATTGAGTAAATCGGCCTAAAATAGAGTTACTTATCTGAAAAATAACCACATTACAACATCTCTATAAGAGACTTTTTAATTTTCAAAGCGAGAATCTGAAGTAGTTTATTCATCGAACCACCAAAATTCTCACAAATTCTTTTATATAATTTTTCAAAAAACTGGAATGATTGCAAACTATTGGTATTAATTGATGCTTGGAAATGCGTAAACTTATTACGAGCGCGAATTTGTAATTGAGTGTAATATTACAGTAATGCTTTCCGATACGCTAATATTACATTCAATGAGTGCTACCGATTATGCAAATTTTACGACGACTCCTGCGTTTTTACGGCCATATGGATAATTTTATTGCCGCGAAAATGACGGCGAATTGCGTGCATGTAAAACATGACGCTTTACATGAAACAGCTTATGAAACAATAAATACGACTCGAACGCTGTGGGCCTTGTAATCTGAATTATCCGCCTTCAACTCCTTAAAGCTTCTGTATTGCCAGAAAGAGAGAGAGAGAGAATAATGTTTTACAGGAAATCGCGAGCATCGCTTGAATAAAACACACTCCGTAAAGGTACGAGAACATCGATTTGCAATTTCGTACTTTCAAGCCGAACACTCCTCTTTCGTGCACATTCGTTTTTTAAGGTCAGAAAACATTCTATAACCGATTCACGAGTGCAAGAATCACACTCGTTCCAAAGTGACTTTAAATAATTATCATATCGAAACCATTGCCAAGCCGTTATTGCCCCAACATTTATCCAACGCTCCGCGATTTCGGATAAATAACAATAATCGTGTATACACATATATCCGTGCGTCAATCGCGGTCGTACCGTAACACACGCACAACAACTCCAACACTTTTATCCGAGCAAAAAGAAAACAAAAAGATTAAAAAGCCATTTGAGCGTTCGATTCGGTTAATTTTATACGAAAATCGTGTCTAATTAATTATCTCGCTCGTCGCTCTGACGCATTTTCGCGCGATGAATAATCGACCGCTAAATCATTGCGATCACTACTTCGCAGCACGTGTATATATAGATATGATCGTTCAAAGGGGGTATATCAAAGTAATTCGAGAGCGATAATCACAAAAAAAGATGATAGGTTTAAGGGCGTGTGTCGTACAAAGAAACTTTTCATTCGCGATGATCGATCGAGCTACGAAAGAAAAGTTGTTTTGAATTTTATTGGGTCAATGCTATAGCACCGGCATTTAACGCACGTCAACGAGCGCTTAATCGATGAGTTTGCACACCAAATCAAACCAAATCATCTCTCATTAACGATCGAACATATAGGAAAAACGTTTTCTACGACGCGCGTCTATTATCATAATTCGCGCTCGCGATAGACGAAACTCCCATTCGATATCGACAATATTTTTCCTCGCTCTCGCAGCTCGGGGAGTTTGTCTTCGGATCTCGACTCGCTCGCGGGACATTATGAATACACGAGCCTAAAAACTAGAGCAGCCGATTATACGCGCGCTCGAGTATAGAGGCATATCGGAGCCTTCGGAGTCTCTCTGCGGTCTCTTCGGTCTCTCGTACGTCAATGCTAATCCGCGAAACGCCGTGGCCGGGTATTGAAATTTATGCAAAACTCCATTTGTCGCGGAGCATTGCCTACGCGAGCGACGAGTTGGGAGCGACAAAAAATAGCGGAGGAGAGCATCTCTGATCTCTTCGGGAGGCTCGATCTCGTGTACCATCTCTCTCTCTCTCTCTCTCTCTGTTTTTTTTTCTGTTTAAGTAACACAGAGAGGGCATTGTCTCCGCTTCCCTCGCTTCATTTTTTTGTTGTTGTACAAGCTTGCGATGTTTGCTTTTTTGGTTATAAGAGCGGAGAACAGCTGCTTGTGATGACGTTGGGCTTGGAAAAATATGTTGTACCTTCAATTGTGACGATCGCCGGAGTATAAACATGGAATATTCTTTTTAGGAACAAGGTTGATATCGCGTTATTTTTTCCATCCCACACTTGTGATACGACGACGCTCGATGGCAAAAGAACTCTGCATAGCATTGAATTGAGCGTACAACAATGGAATTCACAAATAACTCTTTAGACCTTACAAGATCATCCTAATCAAGTCCTTCATACTTGGTTCACAGAAGAATTCTTGATTACCTCAACCAATTATTATTTTCCAGGCACAAATACCTTTTCCCAATCTCAGCATCATCCAGACAGTCAAAAAAAAAGCATCGCTATAGCATTCATTTTAACAATATCCAATATTCGACGCAGCAAAAAGCTCAGCCTCGAGTCGCACGTAGCCACACGACCAAAGGATTACGCTCGGGTATATTAAAGAAAAAATATGGTGGTGCGCACGACTGGTTACGCGCGCAGAACAATGAAATGCAAACCGGAAATTACGACAGCAGGAAGCGAGACATGGAGACTCGCCCACACCACACGTGCATCACGTAAATCGCGGCCGTATTTTTTTTTTCTTTTTAAGTAGATAGATGTCCCGATGATACGTTAATGTTCCTGGTATAAGGTCGTTACGTTTGATGCTGCGCGTGTATATTGATGCAGTGGAGGATAAACGAAGGATTGTATGCGATGGTTGAGAAGAGTAAGCTCTTCTGTTTAAACGAGACAGACGTTGAGCTTGTGCAGTTATTGCAGTTGAGACAAACGGTGCTCTGTTCGGCTACAAGTGATTCGTGCAGACTGAAAATTAGCTGGAAAGACTCATTATTAATTCGTTGGTTGATCGCTTTAGTATTGGATTTTTATACTTCGTAAAAGCTACGTAACTCTTACGTGGATTGTTGACGTTTACGGCCAAATTGATTCATTTTTTTCGTTTGAATCATAGGACTATCTAGAATTCATAACTCAGGGTTATACTCGGTAATCTTGATCTAATGTCTAGTTACGAAACGTCTTCAAAACCAGAATTTCGAAATTTAACGATTAATAATGGACCATAAACTTAATAGTTCTGTAAATGAATGTACAATTTTTGTGAAAACTCAAATTTCACAATTCAACGTCATTCTATGCATTTCCTAATCACAAATCCCGCAATAGCAATGCTCCATCATTGTGTGACATGTCAATGAATGGTTGAAAATTTTGACGTTTGCCTGTTAAGAAGCAAACATAACCTCAAAGATTAGCAAAAAAATATTTGTTGCTACATTTGAGTTTCTATAGACATTTCATATCATTGTTAAATGAACGACAAATTAGCTGAACTAAAAAATCTGGAACAATATGGAAAAAAAAAGAAGAATTTTTTAAAGCCAGAAACTACAATACACAAGTGTTTACCTCGTGGATTTTACCGTTTGTAAATATCAAACAACTCGCAAAGTATCTAGCGACAAATGGACAGTTGACAAGCGTTCGCTGTGATGTAAACAAATTGTCCTTATCTGCACAAAGATCTCAAATACGTAATACCTTATACAAGACCGGTACCAACCCACGTAACACATCATCCTTTACACACACTCTATGCAATCGCACCTAAAAAAAAAGCCCATCCAATTCTCACAAAAGTCGAGCTAAAGCTCATCACGAAAACCACCGCGCAGAAACAAAGAGTTCTACCTGACTATAAATCATCCTTTCTTGTACACACGGACAATACACACAAAGCGGCAAAAAAAAAAGCGAGAATTCTATAATAAGCACGAAATCCACGGATATCGATGAGAGGAGGAAAGGGGAGGGAGAGGCAATGACGAGATGAGAAAGAAGCGAGAGAGTTAATGTAACACGTGAGTCGATAAAAAGAAGAGACTGCGATGTTTAAGAGTCTGGCGATAAGGAGACGCTGTACGTTTCTCTTGTTTGGCCGTGACTTAGAAGCGACGATAGTTTGACACCTTCATTTTTTTTACGTAATCGGCTCCTGTAATGTTTAAAAAATTAGGTAACGCAAAAAAAAAAAAAAACTATAATTAAAAACTGTATTGAAATGTTTGTAGTTTAAAAAATGTGATGTAACGGGCAGAACTGATGTAATTTTCTCGGTCCTATTTTCCTCAGTTGCACTGTACCTCAGTGCCACTATCTCAAAAAACGCTAAGATATACCAACTTTTTTTTAGATATACTTTATTACCACCTCTTGGACTTCTATTTTAAACTTTCGTCAAGCCTAACCTTTGTGTGTATTACCTATGTATGTATTCGACAATTACGAGACATAAGACAATGGTTTTGACGTTTGACAAGTTGAGCATTTCGTAAGTTACGTCCTTCTTTTTCTTAAAAAAAAGTGTTACGACGGGCAGTTAATAATAGGCTAATGGTTATGAGAAAACGTGTCGTTCTTTTTGTTTGATATCATTAAGAAACGTTTCATCAATATAACTACTTTGAATCTTGGATTGACGTTGCCTTACGATTAAAGTAAACTAACTTGTCATAAAATAGTCATATATTTATATTCTCTTTAATTTATAATTAAAAAAAATAGTAGAAAGTATGAAAAAGTTGACGATAAGCTTTAAATTACTATATGAGCATCCTTTTTAAAACATTGATAAAACGCATTCATGTAACATCATTGATAAAATGGCGCTAGTTTAAACGTTAAAAATAGAGAAACACGATGTTTCATAACGAAATCCCAATTCCCAAGTAATAGGAAAAAAATACGTCGAAGTAAATCACAGCGAAGTCCAGCGTTAATCATCGAATCCCAATTGCGTCTGATGCGAAAAATCCCTGGCTCGCAAGAAGGATTTCCGAAGATTGGGGCATCCTCTACTCACGCACACTGACACACATACAGAGGATGGGTTTTTTTGTTATTATCTCTCTTCCTACTCTTCCTATAAAAACTGGTTCGGATGAGTTTTATGAATGACAATGACACTGTAAGCGCTTTCTCGCTTGCTTTCGGCGTAACGTATACGTCGGTGCACGTGTATGAGATCGTTCGCGAAAGATTGCTTTTGTTTTTATTGCTGTATCAATGATGGGCTTCGTATAGTCATCTTTTGATTGATAAATAGGTGAATAATTCTTGTTCTTATTGTTTCTTTTATCGAAAGGAGAAACAAAACAGTTTGTTTACTGTTACTCAGTTTGAGTCTTTTACGTATAGATGAAAGTTTTTTGCGAACAAACAGTCACATGGATTAGCGAGGATTTAGTGTACGAAGTAATAAATCATGGTTAACGATAATCTAAAAGTAAATATTAAATCGATTTCTTACTCGAATACAGATTTTTCAGTCTAACAATTTTCAATAGACCTTAACACCACGAATTTCCATTCTAATCAAACAGATTTGGTTTTTCCCAGAACGAAACAATTCAACTAATTCTGACAGAAAAACCAACATACTTAATTTTCCAACCGATCCGTATAACATCGCATTATCTAATTGAAGTCAATGCCATCGCCAACTATATATAAGATCGTCAAAAAAAAAAGAGGTTCGCGCGCGCACCTCGAGCGCGAGCAAATATAATTCGTCTCGATAAAGTCGGCTTTATCTAAAAGCCATTAGCAGCAACAATGAATGGGAAGTCGTAGCTCGCGATGACGGCGGTTAAACGCGTATTACACCTCATTTGTTTGCCTTCGTTCTTATTTTTTTTTTCCTTTCTACGAACGTCAAAAGCCGGTGTATATATTAATAAGCTTTCTTCGGCCGTTTATAACCAGCTGATATATCGATGACTAACGCAATTATTAGCGGCGCGAGAGGGAAAGTGGTGTGCGTGTATGTTACTCGGTGCAAACTCTGCGCGCGTGCATCGATTTTCTCAAGAAGTTGGCGCTGGATTTCTGCGTTTTTTCTTTTACCGAACAATGCACTGATATATGTACGAGTCTGCGAATTTTGTATTATGCAAGACTTGCGGTATATTGTTTGAATAAATAATGCATTTGTTTTATAAATAGATTGCAAGTCAAATGACTTGGCGTAGACAAAAAATTAACGATTTTGTTAAACTCGAATTTAAAGTATCGCTTTAATCGGGTTATTTCACTTATTCAAATAACGGTTACTTAATCCTAATGGAATTTATTTAAACATCATTACTTAACGATTAGCACCAATGATTGTGCGATTGCGATACATTACAAAGTCGACGCCGTTAGAAAAGTCTACGAAAATTTGGAATTCCGATTATTTCGGATGATGAAAGCGAGGATTGATGCATCGTCTGTCTACGTCAACTTGTACTCGTCGTTCAACGTATCTATACCACATGTGATATCGTAACCTTTGGACGCGCGGTTGCATAATTGCGCTTTTAATGACACTGCGAAAGTCCACTTTAGTTTTACACAGGTCGACTATTAACGGTTCAGGCTTTTCCGACTGTAGAAATAGCCGCGATTGTCTGTGCGTCGAACAATACGAGCGATGTAAATAACTGACTTTTTTTGTGGGTCGCTTTTATCGTCAGAGTTTTTTTTATTTGCCGAATCATTTGATCGGATTTAGATACAATTGACGCACACCAGGTGTTAGGTATTTTGTTCACTTAATAATGTGGAACTATATTGTGGAGAAAATATTTACTATTGGTTCAAAATAATACCATAAATCTCTAGTATTTGGGTAAAAACGTTGGAATTATTGATGAAGATTCACTTAGAACTGGAAATGCAAAATTATTCGTCAAACAATCAATTTTCACTTCAATAAAACTTAGAAGCTACGGTACCATCTCTGCGATAATTAATTTTTCTTACCGCACATAGTTCAACAAAAAAATACGTGGCGTTTAAGCTGTACGGCAAAAAGTCTTAAAAGCCGCTTAAAATATGTCTGTATTTAATGAAATACCGTAAAAAAAGGTGCATATAACGCGGATAAAACGTAAGATTTGTACTCGCCGACATGACTCATCTCATTAAAAGCGATGCAAAAATCTCGAGTTGCGCACATTAGTCGGTGACAGGCGCGAATGTATATAATAATTATTTATAGAAATCGGCTAATTATCGCCGCCCTTCGATCTCCCCCATCTCGCAAACCCAATCTGCAATGTCTCTGTAAAAACTTTATTCAAGAATTTCCAATGCAATTTATATATGTTTGTTATTGAAAGTGCAAACATCAAAGCCAGCGGATAATCGTCATCAATTTTCTTTTATCTCAATATTTGAATCTCGCTGAATTGTGTGTATATATATGCGCGAGCGCGACACCACACGCACTCCATTAACATAACTCAAATAGTCTTATCGAAAATGTACGTATATACGCGGCACCTCTAACGTATACACCTTGAATTTTAAACACCCTTTTACGCAAGTTTAAGGAGTTATCGAAACTGAACACCGAGTCGAAAATTCGATCGGTCAACATTGACTTCCGTCGATTTTCAATATTTCGCCTCCAAAACGCGCCAAAAGCATAGATAGCGTCAATATCCTTGGTTATAACGAGAGAGAGAGAGAGAGAGAGAGAGAGAGGGAGATGCAGAAAAGGAAAAAGTTGAAAGAAAGAAAGAAGAGTCCGCCGTTTTGTCGCGTCAGATCAGATAATCGTCAGACGTTCGTAGTCCACGCGACTCATAATCGTCGCACCGCGTCATCGTCGCCTTCTTTCTTTTCCCTCGCGCATATAATGCACAAAAGCCGCCTATGTGTCTGTATACAGTCTAGTGGGTATAAGAATCCGGAATTCCGTCAGTGATGTTCTCGGATTTGCATGGCTTGGCGATATTTTTATTTCGAGAAAATCGCCTAACGCTTATCATGGAAATCGGTTGTGAGCAGAGTGTCATTATTCAGAATTTATTATGTTTGTTGCTATAATTTGAATGGAAAGCCTTTCGAATGTTTGTCTGGAAAATTCGAAATAATAATAGATAATAGGTTTTGGCGACTGATCAATCCTTTGAGTCCTGTGAAAATTAAGAATAATAGAAGTATCGAGCGGTCGAAAGATATATTTTTAAAGCCCAACGATTCAACTCAGCGCGCTATAAACGAGTAAATATAGACGAAGAGAAATAATGCGATCACGAGAAGTCTCGGATTGCATGACTCCCTTAATAATTTACTGACGTACCGAGAAAATAAGTTTAGTCAGCGCATCTAAATATGACATTCTGAAATATATAAGTTACCTTTTGACTAAACGATTTCTGTCGCAAAGTGATTCAGGCTTTAATTGCCTATTCACCTGAGTTCGCTTTGACGGTATTTTTCTTGGAACCCTTTCTTTCTTTTGTTTCAACTAATTTTCGACAGTTTCTTTATTTACTACTTTATAAATACATTATATTTTTGTTCTATTTCGGTACGGTAGATTTCTTGGGTATTACTTGGGCTATATGCACTTTCGTCTTACCGTATCTAAACCTTTACTACTTGTCGTGTGCAGTTTGAAGTTAATATTTGTACGTTTGCGTAATATTTGAATTTTAAGTATTAGATAATCATTTTATACTTGTATCAATTATAATTTATATAAAACACAATTTTCCTATTGCATATAAAAATAATTATATTTTAATAACATCCTTTTGCAAGCATTGATATTTCGGGCTAAATCATCTGACATCATATAGTAGCAGTCAACCCTATAATCATAAGCGAAATCAACCAACATAACTAAAAAGTTCTTATGCGTCAAAGCAAAAAAAAACTGTTCTCTTAAGAGACGTAAAACTTGAAGCTGAATCTCGAAGCTCAAACGAGAGTCGTTTCAGCAGCTCGCAGCGTGATCCTGATTCCGCTTGGCTGCAACACACAAATCCTCTAACCGAGATCGACGCGCAATAATGTATAATACAACCACACGGGGGAGAAAGAGAGAGAGAGAACCGAACGACAGCGACAAACACTATTGCAGTCACCCAGACGCAGTCGCCACGTTATACCCTCGGTTCGCGCGACACAAAGTTCATTCCCCGAAACATACATCTATACGGTGGTGGCATATACACTCGCGCCGTCTCTGCACGCGTCGTACATTATACCGCATATACCTACGTCATTCGTGTCTCTCTCCCTCTCTCTGTCTCTCGCATATATACATATACACAAGAGAGAGAGAGAGAGAAGGTCCGGTTATCCATCGAATAAAAAAAAGGGGCACACGCGAGTACGATCGCGCGCCTTGTGTATACACACATACACGCGGGCGAGTACACGTACACTATACCACGAGAGCGAACATCGGCACGCATGCGCACTACGAGCCGTCCGCGCGTTGGCTTAATCGTGGGTGGAAGAAGAAGAAGCAGCAGCAGCAGCAGCAGCAGCAGCAGGCAGCAGCGAAGAAGAGAAGCCAACAGCGAGCGGATAGCTGCAGTCGCACGTCGCGCCTCGAACTGCGCGATTTGCTCGGCTACTCTCTCGTCTATCTGCCATACGGCTTTTCGAACTTGAGAGACTAGACGGTTCATCATTTTTTTTTTGGTTCGGACACGAAGGAGGAAGAGATCGGTGGCTTTGCTCGTGCAACCGATCGCCTGACACTTTGAGGAAACGAGAGTTGTGCCGGTTTTTATAAGTGAACGTATAGTGTATTTTTCGGGAACTTATACATGTATATGTATAACGGCATAACCGAGTGATATAGTTGTTATTCTCGTGGAACATTGGTGCACTTTGTATAAGAAGAAAAAGGCTGAGTATTGTGTTTGCTTTTGAGGAAGTATATCGTATAGTCTTTTGCACAAATCTCTATCGAGAGGAATGCGGTTTATCGGCAAAGCAGGAGACACTCGGTGTCCTCCAAAAGAAGCATCGCACCATTAATGTTCGTGAAAGTTTTGGCTTATTATTAAACCAGCGCAGAATTTTGCCCCAACCGCCGAGGAGTGGAGCGATAAATTCGCACGTATACATCACCTCGTGAAGCCGTGCGAGCGCGCGCTAAGGAAGCGGAAGAGCGCCGCGAAGTAGAAGGAGAAAGTAACGGTGTAGAAAGTGAAGGAGAAGAGGACGAGTTAGCCGGCACGAGTCAGCGATGCAAATATCGAACTTTCCAAGCTCGGACATACCCTTGTTCCAGGCTAGCTCGGCAGAACCGGTCCACGCCAACATGCAGGAGGTACAGTGCGAGCGTGTCATACCGAAGATCGTCTGCACACGGGCGAGTTTCTGCGACGACGATCCCCACGAGAGCAACGGCGAGCCCAACAACAACAACAACAACAACAACAACAACAACAACCACAGCAGTAACAATAACAACAATAACAACAGCAGTGGGAATCATTGCGACGCGCGGAAGTTGATGATCGGCAGTAGTTTGGCGCGTCAGAAGAAGATCGCCCGTAGCCGCGTGAGGCGCAACTCGAGACGTTTGACCTTATCGGCGAGCGACTGCCGTCAGAGATCCTCATCGTCCTCGAGAAGTCCATCGCCGATTTGTCTGAGGACACAGAGGAGCAACGACGTCGCGGAGGACGAGGAGGTTAAGAATCTGAGGAATTGCTGCGAGGCGCCCGGCTATAGGCAGTATCTCGAGCTCCTCGATGTGCCTACATTTGTGGGGAACAATGTGGAGTGGAGCGAACCCAGTGGCGATGATCTTAGCTCGGAATGGGACTCGGATCAGAGCTTCAAGGGCGAGAAGATCACGGATGACGAGGAGATCGAGAATAGACCCGTTACTATCAAGGTATAATTCACTTTGTGGATGATCGCTATTCGAGCTATTTACCGTAAATCGGTAGCGTGAAATTTATGATAAAAACGTAAACTTTTAAGAGTGGAATGTCTCATATAGCTTGTACCGTTTCAAAACGATTGTTCAGGTTACAATTAAGTTCAAATTGCGTTTCGATCCATATCAATTTACGTTACACGATGACAATCCATTACAGATTTAGACCCGCCTCGATCGTCAGACCATCGAGTTTTTGCGATATAACGAGTAGCAGATGCGCAATTACGTTTTCTCGGGTCCCAGATATAATTTGCGATGATTATAAGGACGTCGATTTTTCACCGACTAAATTTAGGCTACGGAGAGCGTGTATCGGCCGTATATTCCCCTGAATCATCGGTCGATTAGCTGCGAATATCACCTGCATTATACTTGACGTCAGTGCGTTTTTAGCGCACTGATTATAACAAGGATGCGTGCTCTTGCGGCGCTAAAGAACGGGCGATATTTAAATGGCGATAAGTTTCAGCCGCGCGATACGCTATGCTATTAAAAAGCTGGATATAAAGTGCAAAGGCTGAAAACTACACCGACTCTGTGCGTGAATTTCAAAACGATTAATCGTTATCTCCTTAGACTCTTCTTTTATATTTTGCAAAGTCTTTTATTTTAGGCATAATGAGCGCTTCGAGGGGATTTCGCGCTTGGCCGATATTGCTGTAAAATCACGACCGTCTTAAAGCGACCGATAAGACATCATTATCTTTGAAACTATGATGATAAACCCGAAAGTCATTGCATTAATGAGAATACTATCGGCCAATAAATGAAAACAATTTGCGAGATACAAATCTGAGCTTCGAAATTTTTGCCTATTTGCACAGCTTATGTTTATTTATATTTGAAAATTGATGTCTTTGAAAGCTGCAAAGGCTATATCTTTAGTAAAATTGTCCGCTTCGTACTGGAAGCAATTAATTTTCTCTTATTTTTATTAAAGCAAAACCTAAAAAAGTATTGCAAAAAATTAATTTAGACATTTTTTATCTGTTGCAGTCGTCCGGGTGGAGAAAACTAAGGAACATCGTTCACTGGACACCCTTTTTCCAGACTTACAAGAAACAGCGATACCCATGGGTAAGTTTTTTTTAAATCCTTGCTATGTATTTCCCAAAGAAAAATTATAGCTCGTCCCACTTTTAACGATTTTAAATTTCGAGTCTCAGCAGAATATTTGCATAAAAGACATTATTAAAGTTATAGGTGTTCATAATATATATAAATACAACTGCCCTAGTTATATAACTGCAAAAGACAATAAGTTATTAAGAAAAAGTCAATAAGTTATGGAAAATTTGAAAAATATTTTTTAACGCGGAAAACTCACTTTTTAACCAAAAAACCTTATATGCAAAGTCGCGCGGCAGCAGCTCTCACCTTGATTAATAGCGACAGTCCCCCCCCCCTCCCCTCCCCTCGTTTAAGTACACGTGCACCCGAAAAAAAAGAAGAAGAACCAGTTCCTTCTCTCTGTCTCACCGTCACCGTTTCGGTTCTTTTTTTTGCCGCACCACGCAGGTCCAGTTAGCGGGTCACCAAGGCAACTTTCGCGCCGGTCCGATGCCCGGCACCATCCTGAAAAAGCTCTGTCCCCAAGAGGAGGCCTGCTTCCGTCTACTCATGCACGACGTCCTCAGGCCCTACGTGCCCGAGTACAAGGGCGTGCTCGACGTCACGGAGCTCGAGGTGAGTCCTTGTATTCACTTTTGATCGATACACCGCACCTGTATAAATCTTTGGGGGAAAAAGCAGTTTTTTTTATTTAACACATTCGATTGTCCCTGTAGGAGCGAGGAAAGACGGAGTCGAACAACCTGTGCGACGTCAACCTGATGACGAACAACTGCAAGGAGCCAATGACGAACGACAAAGAGGAGCAGGATATTAAGAGCACGATAGTCGCGTCGTATCTGCAGCTACAGGATCTGCTTGGGGAGTTCGAGCAGCCCTGCGTTATGGACTGCAAGGTCGGCGTCAGGACTTACCTCGAGACCGAGCTCGCCAAGGCCAAAGAGCGACCCAAGGTAAAGGAGCCGATCCCCAGAGAGAGAAAGAGACTCGCGGATGACGCAATACACTAATCGATTTACACCAAACGCCAATCGTATATATATATTTGAACAATATCCTATTATAATCGCA
The DNA here is from genome assembly GCA_900490025.1 of Megastigmus dorsalis. NCBI lineage: Eukaryota > Metazoa > Arthropoda > Insecta > Hymenoptera > Megastigmidae > Megastigmus > Megastigmus dorsalis. The sequence goes on from UELU01143225.1 coordinate 249,699, forward strand.
TCTCGCTAAATCTAATCTCTTCGGCTTGGCTTGGCCCATTGTCGTATTTATATGGTAGCCTCGATTTGCGCGAATCTATCGCGTATAGACCATTGAGCAAACACGAGCCACTCGAACGTAAACGATTGTCTATTCACTTCCAAATTATGCTCGTGATGAGCGTCACGGTTACGGGCGCACCTCTTCAACATTTCGATCTAGTCTTTACACAGCTGCATCGGATTCGTTTCTGACAATATATGATATACGACTCGATGTCCTTTTTATATACAAACATTGGTGTTGAGCGGTTTTTATTGAAATTTTAATTACCGTCATTGTCCTAATTTCCGTTAACACGTCCAATCAATTTTATTTTCATACTTTCTATACGATTTTTTTAAGAATTTTAAACGTTATCTCGCATAAGTGACAACAGGAATGTGGACAGCAACGGTAGAATAGTGTTGTGCGAAAGAAAATACCGAGTTATTAAAAGGAATGTCTTTTTCTGGTTACAGCTGCGCAAAGACATGTACGAGAAGATGGTGCAGGTGGACCCGAGCGCACCGAGCGCCGAGGAGCGCAGAGTCCAGGGCGTGACTAAGCCACGTTACATGGTTTGGCGGGAGACGATATCGAGCACCGCGACGCTCGGCTTCCGCGTCGAGGGCATGAAACTCGCGCGCGGCGGCTCGTCCAAGGATTTCAAGACCACGAGGACGAGGGAACAGGTTGGTACTCTCAAGGATTACTTATATATACATGCATATTTATACATACAACTGCTACTTTTTCTCGTGCGGTGCGGCGCGTCCTTCAGAACAATATAGGCGTGACTGTTCGATGCATTGTGATTGTTTAACGATGGGATATAATTTCTTCTGTAAATATATCAAGAGCCGTTCGTTTATTTGAAATCATTGATGGGGAATCTTTTAGTCGGTTGAACGTACTAACTGAATGGTTATGTTAATGTCCCGAGCGATTAGTCTCTTTTTTTTTTTAGTCCCGTCTTTTCCTGATAGACCTAAAAAGCGGCGATTACGCAATTCGATAAATTTTTGCCGACGGAGTTATAAAGAGAAATTGTTTTATCATGCTAAATGCAATCACAGTCACCAATCCAGGCCATTGAAACGCTCTTCCATTATGTTAAGGTTGAAGCGATCATTCCCAATTGTACTAATAACATAAACTGTCGCATTTCGCCGGGAAATTCATTCAATCAAACGATTCACTTAAAAATCAAATTAAGATACTCGATCGCTCGCAAAAATGCCACTTTTATCATCGATATATAAAATAATGAAGAGTGACTTTATGAATTAATCATGTGAATTATTTGTCTACGGCAGGTAATGGAAGCTGTGCGCCGCTTCGTCGACGGCTATCCGCACGCAGTGTCCAAGTACCTGCAGCGACTGAGGGCGATCCGCGCCACTTTAAAAGCCTCACCGTTCTTCGCTAGCCACGAGGTCGTCGGCTCGTCCCTCCTGTTCGTCCATGACTCGCGTAACGCCGGCGTCTGGATGATCGACTTCGCCAAGACTCTGCCTCTGCCCCAGCATTTGCCGAGGATCAGACACGATGCCGAGTGGCAGGTCGGCAATCACGAAGACGGCTACCTCATAGGCGTCAACAATCTCATCGACATATTCGAGGAGATAAAAGACTGCGAGGCTGCTGCGTAGTTGTTTTATTTTTTTTTGTCGTTTTGTTTTATCTGTGCGTGCGAGAGTGAGACTGAGGAACTGGGATTTATTGAATTCGATCGTTCCGACAAATGCCAGGGATTTTTAAAACAGACCGTGCAAACGAGAGATGGTTGGTGAAGTATGGTGCAAAATGAAAGCGTTATGATTGCCTTGATTCTGAACTGAGTTGGGTTTAGAAGTGACTGCACTTGGATTCAATAAATTTACGTTCAGTTTCGGTATGATCAATTATACTTTTGTATGAATCGGATATGAGTACGCATGTATGTAAATACACTTAAGGTAATTTAAAGATACCAGTAGGCACATTCAGTATCCGCATATTTTATTGCACGATTTTATCTGCAATAAATCAGTTTCATATATCACGAATCTAATAATTATCGATAAATAGATTCAGTTCACGCTTTATTCACAAAGATATTTTTTGCCACTGGTACTTTTACCTTGTATATAAAATAGTATGTCGTTGCGAGTGTAGCGAGGCATTATGATTTGTCGCGTTTTTGATTGTTATTACGATATATGGATAATTGTATTGAAACATTTAAACATTCAAAATCGAGGATATACCGAAATACAGTATTTTCAAGTTCAGAAAAAGCTATGAGTAAAGAAGATTTTGATTTAAATTTTGATCGCAACATCAGAATAAAGATTATTTTGTAATTGTGATAGCATAAGTTAATGAATAAATACTGCATGGTGATTGATTTCATCAAGTCTCTCAGCCAACACTAATCGATTACTCGATAAAAGTAGCAATTATGGAAAATAAAATTATTTGCGGTAATTGGAATGTTTGAGATAGAAATTATTATGATCATTATTGCAACTATTCACTACTCTTGCAACTAATAATTTTAGTAAAAATATTCGCTTGCTACTTTTATTATTGAATTTATTCGCAACTAATGGCATTACAAAAGTATTGTTAGTGCTCATGTCTGGTATAAGTGCGTGATGTGTACAGTGCGCTCTTGGAAATATCTTCGACACCTTTTTCTCTTTCCAAAGAAAAAGAAAAACACTGCAAGACGATGAAGATTAGAGCGCACTTATCTCTTCTTTTTTTTTTAACTATACGAAACATACCAAAGACACGGCAGCGATGTTTTTTCTCGTAGCTGTCTAGAGAATGAAAGTGTAGCTAGATGTTTTTATTATTAGCTTAGCAAAGGAAAATTTTTCATAGGATTAAGAAGTTTTAAATTAATTTAAATAACGAATTTATCGAAAGTAACTTTTTATTTATGCATTCGAATTAGAAATATTGCAGGAGCCCCTCAAATGCGAGTGCCTTTGTATTTAAATCGTATTTCTTACAATTTCTATGTACTCAAGGACATCTGTAAATAGTCGCATACTTTCAGTTTAGCATTTTCTCATCATTCACACTCTCGATAAACTATTATTTAAATCGTTGTAATATTATCGACGTTACAAGAACTTCACATGAAGATTTAGGAGTAATAAATAAGTATGAAGCAAACGTGTGTTTCAACACTTTGTAACGTTATCTTCCTTTTTTTATATAATTAGTCGAATAAATTAATGCATAATTAAATTTTCTACACAATGAGAAGATTTTTCATTTGATAGGCTTAAATTAATTTAAACAGAATAAAATTTTATTTACATATTTTTGTCAAATAAAAAACACCGATATTTAATGCAATAAAAGTATCAAAACTTAATTTACAGATAAAAATCTCATGCTGTTTTGTTTCTATAATGAAAATCCTTACTTATCCCTAACTTTTGCGGCTAATCCACATTAATAATAATCTATATTTTCTTCTTTGTCTTTACGTCATTTACATCCATTTGTGATTACTGACAAAGAATATAAGGGGACTTAAATAGAAAAATGTTATAATTTCCATGAAACTTTGTACAAGAAACGAGGATTTGAGAAATTAGCGGTACATCATTCTTTAAAATTGAAACTATCAATCGTAACTCTTTTATTAATACAATTAATTATTAACACTGCTCTCAACATATTAAGAGCCGTACGTATATCCTAAGTTGTACCGACAAGTTCATACGTACATTTTCACGTACGCGTTCCACGCACTTTCACAAAGTCGTCATTGTTGTAATCACATACCGACCACTGCACGTGAGTTTAATAAAAAAAATTTATAATTACGGTAAGTTCATCGACGAGTACTTAGCACAAGAATCCTATGTACACTGAGAATATTTTTATTCTTCGGACTGACGAATCATTATTTTGTTCTGGTGACCAATTTTTATGACGGTTTTATCCTTTTAAAATAATGATGAAATGTGATGCTGCCGGTGTTGTACTGAGAAAAAATATTGCCTTGAATGAAAGCAGTAGTTATTACTTTATTATAAAGTAACATTTTGAAAAGCCTTGCAGATGGAGATTTGCAGATGAATTGAGTCTAAAAAAATTTTGTAAATAATAAATTCTTTTTAAGCACTTTTTATTATTGCATTTTATATGAAATTTCATAGTGTTAGTATTATTTGTTCAATCTAAAATCCTCTATTATTTCAATTATAATTGAATACTTTTTAAGCAACAATTACTTTAAAAAAAGTCCTACTTTTATTATTTTTAAAATAAAAGTTATAGAGATTGAATAAATTTGTAACAAAAATAGATCATTGTTTTTTGGAGTTTCAAATTAGATTTAGATTTTTCAATTCATAAAAGGCTTACAATACAGATAACGAGAGCACCCTTAATTATTATTTATTACATAAGTATTTTAATTTTACTATTTAAAGAGAATGTAAAATAGTGATATATCTAATACCATACCGATGCTTTTATTTTGAAACATTTTTGTTTGAAAATTAGATATCCAATTCAGTGAATTGATTTAAAAATCAGTGCAAGCATCTATATGGGAAAGAAAATCTGTCAGTGCTTTACATTCTCCAAGTCTTAATTAAGGGACTTTAACTGTACAGTTTCTTAGATCGATCATTAGTCTAGCAACTCACTACGTATATTGTCAATCTTCAGAAAACGTTTAACTAATCTAGCAATACATTCTACAGTACACATCATTCTGAATCACTCTTTTAAAAACTTTTATCGTAAACTCAGTATCAAAACCTAATGTCTAACAAAATCTCCAAAATGTTTCCGCAAGCAATTTCTTTTCTCAGCCACCAAAAACATAAAAATAAACACTTCGTCAGTGCCCTATCTGAATCATCGACCAAAGACTTATCGAACCACAATCACTGCGTGCCACCAAATGGACTATTCCTGGCATTCTGCAACTGTTGTTGCGTATTTTGCTGCTGGGCAGTTTGCTGCTGTTGTTGAACAACAACGTTCGCCTGACTGGTTTGTGTAATAGTCGTAGGTGCTATAACTCTGGCGTACACAGCAGCTCCAGTTGTCTTCAGCCCCGCCGGCGTCGGTATAACTTTCAAACCATGAAGGGTCTTTATGTTCAACAACTGACTAGGCAGAATTATGGGTTGCTGTTGCTGTTGTTGCTGACCAGGCTGTTGATTACCAGTGGTCTGTTTGCCGAGGACGACGTTGCCCGCCGCGGCCATGTTCACGCCCACGCTCTTGCCGCCGCCGCTGCTCGCTAGGACAATTGGTTTGCCGGCGAGTTGCGCTGTCACCATTCGTACCGTTTGCTGGTTCGCAGTTTGCTGCTGCGACTGACCTGCCTGCTGACCCTGGGGCGACTGCGAGCTAACAATTATCTTTGGCTGGCCAGACGCTGTTTGAGCCTGTGTTACCACCTGTAGCAAATACATTTATTCTTATTGTAAAAAACGTCCATTTTATTGTAAGCGCTTATTTCCCAAAGATCAATCAACAACTTCAAAGATTATTAAGAAAAAACATGTCACCTGATACTGCGTCTGTATGACTTTGTTCCCCTGTCTGGCCAGCTGATTCGCGTGTGCCGCGGTCGTAGCCAGCTTTAGTCCTTTCTGCGCCAACAGACTTTCCACGGATATCAGCTGTCCGGTACTGGCATTTGTCAGCACCTTAGCCAAAACCTTCTGCTGCTGTTGCTGCTGCTGTTGCTGATGCTGCTGGGGCGACTGCTGTATCTGCACAGCGATGGGTTTGCCACCAATCTGCGCTATTATCCTCTGCATACCCGAGCTTTGAAGGGTCTGTTGTTGCTGTTGGGTCGCTGTAACCACGCGCTGCTGAGGCTGCGACTGTTGGCCTCCCTGGTTCTGAGCTGCAGATGTCGAGGCGGTCGGCGATTGTTTGATGAAGATCGTCTGGCCTTGGAGACCGTGACCAGTCAGCAGGGATTTTATTTGACCAGAACTCACTATTTCGAAAGAGATTATAATTTATAAAGATATAACTTTAAAAAATATTTTCCGTTTTATTTCAACTTTAATAAAGATACCAACCCAATTTGATCTGTGAAGCAAGCAACGTCTTGCCAGGCAGCACATGTTGCTGCTGCTGCGCCTGTTTGAGATTCGACGTTTGTAGAATGCTCTTGCCTGCTTGAGCACTCAATACAGTCTGTTGCTGCGCCTGAGTCTGAATCATCTTTGTGGCATTAGGGAAAATCGTGGCAACGCTCGTTGTCGACGTAGAGACCGTCTGTGCCGATTGCAGCACCGAGTGGCCCGATAATCGTATCGTTTGCAATCCAGCCGATGTCGACACTTGGATTTGGTGGTGAGGGAAGTGCTGCTGGTTGGATTGCAGTAGACTCTGAGCCCCGCTCGACTTCACCACTGCTACTGGCTTGACGTTCATGTTGCTGGTTACCTTCTTCACTGCCGCTGGACTCGATAGTGCTGTCGCCAGGCTCGTAATAGTATTTAGTTCTGAAAATGACAAATTTATATATTTTAGAGTTGCTAACCATTTTTTAGGTATTCTAACTTAAGATATACTTTATAATATTATGATAAAAGGTTCATTAAGCAGAATTCACATACCTCTGGCGGCACTGATGGTAATCTTGGGTTCAACCATTGTGGACATGACGGTAACAGGACACTCCTTATCAATAGTAGGCATTGCCGCAACCGTCTGAACTATGGAGGGCAGGGGCTGAACTGTTATTGGAGTCGACTGAGCTACGACGCTACTCGATGACGTCGACGCGACACTCGGTGCAGTCGTTGTCGTTGGTACTACGTGAGTTATCTGCGACAAAGCAACTGCCTGTTGCTGCTGCTGTTGTTGCTGCTGTTGTTGTGCTTGCTGTTGTGCTTGCTGTTGTTGTTGTTGTTGTTGTTGTTGCTGTTGCTGCTGCTGTTGTTGGACAAGAGCGGACAGTTGTTCGGCCGTAGTAATCGACTTGTCCACGACGCTGATGACTTTCTCTTCCAGTTTCTTCGGCTGCTCTTTCCTAGAAAAGTTCAAATTCAAGTTTTAGCATATCGGATTTCTGATCTAGTTTAAGCTTCTTTTAATTACAATTACCTATTAACAGCAGAAACTGATTGAGCGGTAATTTTCTTTTCTTTTTTTGGAGTTGCTTCCTTGACTATAGTTGTTGCCAGCTGTTCTTTTACATTCACTATTTTATGTATAGACTGCATAGCTTTATTTCTGGATGCTGCACTCGAACTCTTTTTGTTCTTAGGTACACCTTGAAGCTGCTGATGGTACATTTCTTTAAGAAAAAAAAAATAGAAAAGGTGAATTATTGAAACGCTTACTCAAGAAAAACCAAATTTAGTCTACACTATTACTCACCGAATTCAGATTCAGATCTAGCCCGATGCAAATACAACCACTCTTTTCTCTTTGGATAATATCTGACACAAGGATCGTTCTCATAGTGGAGCCGATCAAGCGCTCCCGAAACTACTGAATTAAGATTACCTTCCTTGTCGTTGTTAAAAATATCCTCCTGAATATACTGTGAATCTTTAAGCAGCTGACAAATGTCGGCGCGTGTACCCTCGCCGTTTGGTAGTCGGGCTGTCGCGTCGCGCACCAGTGCCAATATCGTCACGAAATTCGGACGATCAGGCACCAGCAGTGAATGACCTCGAGCTTTCGTTAATCCTGAACCTGATAAAATAATAAGTAAAATCGACTTCCAAAGTATGCCAATATAAATACTGAAAGATCCATCTTACCTGCATTGTGTTGGTAAATGCCTTTGACAGGACCAACGACGGACGAGTAGCCGTGCATCCTGTAAGTGAAAGCCTTGTGCGGCGCGGCATACCTCATGCGCTCCTGCCTGCGAAACTCTTCGCGCTCTTCTGCCGTCGACGGCCTCACCTTCCAGTCAGTCGGACAGAGTGCTTTGGGTGGCTCCCACTCAGGTAGTGAGCTTGCGACGATGCCACTACCGCTATCCGCACTCGCACCATCCGTTGTCGTCGTGGTGTCCAACGTAACGTCAAGACTATTCGTACTCGACTGCTGCTGTTGCTGCTGCTGCTGCTGTTGCTGTTGCTGCTTTAAGGTGACCGGTGTTGGTGCTGCAGGTGGTTTTGGTGCCACCAATGCATCCCTATTTGCAAAACCGATTCGTAAGAGATATGCAGATTTTATTTTTAAATCATTACAATGATCTATTAAGTTTTTACTTGTAAAGCAGGAATTTGGTGCATAGCATAGACAACCGCGAATCGGAGTCTCGTCCAGCGCCGATCCACGCGTAGACCCCACGGCCTTTATTTTCAAGATAAGGTACTAGCTCTTGATCGCCGTCCAAGAGTTGATCCTGCAGATAAATTAACTCTCCGGCAAGAAAACCTAAAGCTAACGGAACTAGAGCTGGCCACGAAGTCACTAACGAATACCTGTAAAAAGTTATATATTAGTTGAAAATACATCTGATTTATAACACAAAAAAAATAATGAAAAAAAATTTTTTTTAAAATAGTACCAGTCGTTTAACGGAGATATCGGGTTATCCTGCCACAATATGACAGCATCTTTCATTTCCGCCCGGTTCATACGATACTCTCCTTTCGACAAGAATGCATCCCTTATCAGCGAGAAGAAACAAGCGTGAGTTTCTTGCATGAGCTCATCACCATTCATTACAATATCTTCCACAATAGAATCCGCCATATCCTTGTCCGGTATCGTAATAACATTCTCGTCTTCGCATCTAAAAACAAATTTAAAAAAAGTAATTTTTTAATTATACTATACATAAGTCAAAAAACATATTTTCAAACAAATTGCAAAAAATAATACTGACTTGACATCCGCAAGAATATCGATACCATCGTCCAGCTGAATCGGTAGCTGCATCATATCAATACTGTCGAGATCGAGTTCCTTTTTGTCAATCTCCTCCTCTACCTCCACAGGTATCGAAACCGCCATCGGCATCTCCTCGTTTACAATTATATTGTTTTCAACCTTGATCTCAGGTTCATAATCCATATCTTCGATTTCCTCCTTGATATCCATTGCGTGAATCGGTGAAGACATTTCATTATTGCTGTGTTCAGGATCACTGTTAACAATAAATTTCTTTTTATATTTTTCACACAATCAATTGAAAAGTAATAATATATATATATATATATAAGAAAATTTCATACTCGTCCATGAGGGCAGGTGGTGGCTGAGCAGCCGGCGGTTCGATCTCGTACTTCTGTTCCATAGTCTCTAAGGGTTCGTGCTTCACGATTTCCTCAGCAGCCAGCAAACACGCGGGTGGTTTTTGATCGGGCTGTTCAATGATACTGTGTTTGAGCTCATCAGCGCTGTGTAATGAATAATCTCCACTTGTGTGGCTGTTGGTGTCGCTTTCCAGCTTCACGGGTGTCGAGCTGAGTATTTTAATTGGCGTCACCGACTGCTGTTGCTGCTGCTGCTGTTCCATCTTAATGCGCTTTTTACTGGCACTAGGAGTCGAACGTGAACTCATTGTCAGTTTGTGCTTCTGACCGAGCTGGGCTCGATGCATCAGGTCTGACAATGCTATACCTTGCGTGTTGAGCTCTGGATGCGCCTGTGAAATCAGAAACAAGTTGAATAAAATAAGAAATTTTGAGTGTGTTTTGAAAAACTACAAACACTCTTGTACTTACGTCCTTCCGCGCTCTTCTCTTTTTATGGGCAATGAGCATGCTCCTGTACGAATCCTCATTTAATTCCGGCCTCATAGTAATCGACGATAAACTCGTGCCCACTGCCACTCCGCCGCAATCGGCTCCAACTTTCTGCAGTGTTGAGTATACAGGCCTTATCGCATCGTCCTCAGGACTAAAAAAATCAATATAATTTTTTTATCATGGATAATTTTAATGACTTTATCTAATATGAAAAAATAAAAGATATAAAATCTTACCTGAGATGCATCGCCCTCGTGGTTGACGCTATTTGCTGCTGTTGCTGCTGTGCCACAAGTGTCGCACGCTTCTTTCTGCGTTGCTGCTGAAGTAACTGCAACTGTTGCTGTAGTTTGCCACCTGTGCTGGCCTGTGCAGGCGTCAGCAGACAACTGCTACTACCGTCCTCGTCATCGGATTGCGAATCCGAGCCAGCAAGGCGTGAGCTTGTGCCTAGCTCGGCATTTATAGCACTGAGCTCTTCTGCATAGCGAAGCTGCGTTTTTTCTTCCACTGGTAGCATACAAAATACATAATTATTACACTTATTCAAAGACTAAATTGTATTTTATTTTATTTTATTTGTATCATTTGTATTTTTGCCCAAAGAATTACGTCTTGAGTCATAATTACCTAAGGCAGGCTTTGGTTTCCTCCATTGCAACTTTGATGTTGTGCGCTGTGACGGTTGACTAAAACCTTGTTTATAGGCATTCGATAACAAACTTTCCCTTGACTTAAGAAGTTGACCTGCAAGTTCATAGGATCGCTTACGTTCTTCAAAGAGGCATTTTCTCTTCTGTGCCTTTTTAACTAGAGTACGCATTCTTTTAATATCTGGCCTAAAGTGTCCAGCTGAAAGGTGCTTGTGAAAATCATCTAATGGTGAAACACCAAACCTGAAAGTTAACATTCAAATTTACAAAGAAGAAAATTTAAATAAACATCATACAGAGTATAAGGCTGGATATATTTTTTAAACATTTTATACTTCACTGACCTATGGGTTTCTTTTTGGAAAAGCATATCTAAAGTTTTATCTAATTCGGCTTCGATATTGCAGTCTTTTGGAAATGTCGGCAAGAAACTGTACAAAGATTCCTTTTGACTCTCACTTAAACATTCTTCCCAAAAACGTGGATAATCTAGCATTTCCTTAAAAATAGATGCATGTTCACACAAATCTTGAGGCAATTTTACTTTAGTTCCTCCGGCCAAGCATGTTTCCCACCTCTGCAGAAAAAAGTTCTGGTTTAAATTATATTACAAACATAAAATTTTAATAGAAAAGTACGCAATCAAACTTATGCAAAACTTCTATTATAAATTGGTATATTAGTACTAAAAGATATTTATGGAATATAGCAAGTTAGAAATTTATAAATAAAAATATCTTAAGTAAACATTTGATATCTGTGTGAGTTATCTGCTTATTCTTCTTTAGATAGTAAACACTGATACTTTCCTCCTCTGGATGTTCACTTGCATCATTTTCCTCTTCATCCTCTTCCACAGAACTGTGACTTTCTGAGGTACTTGTTGCTTGTTCATCTGCACTCTCTTCACCACTATCTGTTGTGGTGCTACCACTGCTACTATTGCTACTACTCTCCGTACCCGATCCTTGTGATATCTCCTCATCTTCATCTTCCTCAGCTCCTGAGTCACCATTGACAGAACACTCATCAATCTACAGAAGAGTTGAAATTTACAATTATTTTTTTAATGAACAAATTACTTTTTAAATTTATTGAGAGTATATATTTCATGCATTTTATTTGTAAGAAAAATAAATATCAATATAAATATCATGATTTTCTATTAAAAATAATTTACAAAAGTATACATGAACTAAAGCAAAATCTGACGTTCAACGATCTTAAGCACTTCGAACTAACCTTAAATTAAAAACAGTCATACACTTAAATACATAATTTTATTACAAAAAATTAAACATTTCCAAATAATACACTAAATATTACTCGTATTATAAGTTGTTAAATGTATTATTAAAAATAAATGCAAAAATAATAGTTATGAAATAGAATTTCTTAAACCAAAATAAAAACAACTATGCATTGAAAACTTTACCGCTGAGCCAAATAAAAACATCCTAATGCATCTAAACAACAAAACTACCTACATTGTAATAAGTAAATGAAATTATACATTCTCACTACTGTATAACTACATTACATTCATTCACAAATACTACCCAAATCTATTCGCCAACCAGTGCAAGCATCCTTCAAAACCTCAAATCCAACTCGTTGAACAACTCCAGTACAACACACATCTAATCACAACCAACAAAACTCATAAGAATAAGTATACAGAAAAGCATAAATCCTTAATAAAACACATATCAAGCAGTAAATACTACATTAAATAACCTAGCAGTCGAGTAATAGCGAAATTAAAGTGTGCCATCCTAACCTCCATGACGCCACTCTCGGCTTTCGATCCCAAACAAAGTGTGCTATTTACAACTCCTAGTGCCCGATCCAATCACGTAAACGAGTATAAGTATCGCGTCGCGTCTCTTCCCTTCCGCGGCCTCGGGAAAAGCAGCCAAACGCACGATGTGCTCTCGTTTATATATTGATCGTGTTATTATATTAGGTAATCTCGAAGTAGCAACAGCAGCAGCAGCCTGTCACACGGCGACGGCTGCAGACGATGATGATGATATGCTTCGTCCTTTCTCTTCGTAAAACTCGACGCGGCGATACTGTGTCGTAGTCGTGCTCGACTGCCAGTGCACTCGTGCTTCATGGCATCTGAATTATGTGTGTATAATATCTCTCCACACTATGTACAAAACCTTTGCGCGCTCTAATATATCTTTGCCCAAGGAGTGAGAGAGAGTAGCAAGACCGCCGACGCGATCGCGCGGCCGCGCGCGATTATTTATATGCGGTCGGCGGTGTCACATGCGCCGCTTATATCTATATATAATGTGTGGAACGCTGGTGTAAGTCTTCTGTCTCTCTCTCTCTCTCTCTCGTTTAGTTTAGGAAGTTTATAATGTACAATGGTCTTTTCTAGTTGTATATCTATACTTATGAGGGAAGAGATGGTTCGATGTTTTTTAAGTTTAGAATCGTGAAATTTTCATTGCCAAGAATTTTGTTAGATATTCTTTAGAATATTTCAAAGTTTTGTTACATATGAGTTTTAAAAAAATAACTAAATGTCTTTTTTTTATGATTGGAGATTAAAAAACTAGAAAAAAATGCTAACATTCATTGAAAAATTTTAACTTTTATTAAAATTGGCATTTATTTCTACCTACTTACATAAGTACAGCAAAAAATAACAAGTTCTTGAAAATGTATTTTGGAAAACTTTCACTTTAAATTACTTTCTTTCTAATTTAAAATAAAATAACTTATTTCTTATAGACTACTTAAATTTATTATAATATTAATAATAAAATTAATAATAATAAAAATAAAATAATTTTTGAAAGTGTACATAAACATGAATAAGTATATGGGTACAATCTAATTTACAAGTAATTTTTTTATAGACATAGGAATATTTTAAAGGGTTATTAAAATGGTTATTTATTACATCAAAAATATCATACCTTTATTGTTGATATAAACATTATACAATATGTTACAAGCATGTGTGTATACATATTTATATTTATATATATTTATATATATGTATGGTTCTATTGTATGTTTCGTGTAAATTACATTGTTTTTAAAGCTAATACACTCTTTGTGCAGTAAAATCCAAAAAAACTTTCCAATAATATAGTCATATATATCATGGTTAGATTACATACTGTTTTTTCAAGTGTTGAACAGTATACATATACAATCGTGTCATTAATCAAATAGTTATAAAAACTCTCTGAGAAAAGTTTGACCAAAAAAACATTCATTGTCGATTGACTAATGAATGGAGGAAGCAAAAATTTGTATAGTTTGCTAAAGGTTGTCGTCCTCTCAACTCTCAATGGTCACTTTCCAGTGTATCTCAACAAGGCACGTTTGAAATATAATCCGTTTACATACATGCATACAATCTCTGGCAGACAAATTCGAAACATGAGCAATCAATATTACATCCAGCAAAAAGACTTACTAGTTTTCTTAAAAGGCAACCTTTTCTTTACTTATGTCATATTTATGTAAATATTATTTTATTATTATCAGTGTATTTACATCCTTACAAAATAATTTATTGCCCAAGTATGTATTGTACTTAGATCTTTTCTAATAGATGCATATTTTGTGGCAAATAATTTCTACTTAAATACAAAGCATTGTGAATTGTTATACAAATATCTATTACACAAAGTATTTATTAAATTTTATGATTAAAATATTTCTCATAATATAACAGATAATCATTTCAAATTATTATAAAATAAAATTGTTTTACTGGTACATACATTGTTTCTCAAATTTTATAACTCATGTGTTTAATAAATACTTTGCTGTAATAATTTGAACAAGAAATTTGACATAAGTAAAGAAGCATTACTCTTTTTAAATTAACAAATAAGCTCAACTGACGAACGCTTTGTTATTAAGAAAGAACATACCTTCGAATCTTATCTTTTCGCTCAACGAAATCAAAGAGTCAGTGTCAATATAGAAAAATATAAAACATTAAAAATTCCTTTAGCCAAAAATCATCACAGACAAGTCTCTTACTTTCGCCATCTTCTGAATACGACAGACACAGAAATCCTTCATCTTGTTACAATACATTGTATTAGATACATTTAAGCTATATAAATATCATAAATATACATTTACACTTATGTATTAGTGGCCTTAATGCTTCGTCAACGCGAGTCTATCATCTCTCTGTTTTAGAATCGTCGATCGGAGCAGTTACTTATAGTCAAGAGGTTTTCAAAGGCAAATCCATCATCCTATTTTATCAAAACTTTAATATCTGCTGTGTATATGAATAAATATTTTTTTCTAAACAATTAGTGATTCATTTAGAGTAAAATTAGTTTTACAATTTTTTTTAGTCAATTTGAACTATAGTACACATAACGAAAAACTATTTGTTATAATGTTAAGTAAATAAAATGATTTAAGTGAATTGCAAATATAAAAATTTTGATATTACAGAACTCGAACATCCAATTAACATCAGAGGCAAAGTTATGCATCACATTTATTTATGAATATAAATAGTCCATCTGTGACATTTTGGTCCATATCATAAAAAAACATTTTTTCCCATTTTAAGCACTTGTATTATGTTTCATTGGGACTCCGATCCACGACTCTATTTTATAAAAAGATCCACGACTCCCTCTTCTCATCAACTTCTGCATGCTGTATAAAAGAAAATCGTAAATTGTTCATAATTTCAAGCACACGAGTTGCAATTCTCATAAAAATCGATATAATCTGCATAATCACGTCAAACATTTTGTTTTTATTATTGGAAGAACCACTTTCATTACTATTGTAACATTGTTTACTAAACTAATAATAACAAGAATTTTCCTTTAAAAGAAAACAAATTGTGAATAACATCTGCATATAATCATGCTTATTCACCCACAAATATGATTACTTATGAATATATGTAAATAAATATTTTGTTTATCTATATAACTTAATAAAACCAGTGTTTTTAACTAAGACAATAAAATAATGGTACATAAATTTAATTGAAGAAGTGGTTGCAACTAAATGAGTCATGAATCTTTATAACTAAACAAGTATAAATGTCAGTACTTAAATAATTTGATTACATAGTGCAAGGTCATGAAATATTTCTTTTACATAGGAACTAGAAAAATTTCTGTATTTATTCAACTTTAAAATGTTTAATAAAGTTCCAAATATTATACCTAATTATTATTTTGCTCAAGTTCAATTTTAATAAGTGAGTTGATACATTTGTTGTCCACCACCTCCCCAATTTCGACTGCTAATTACACATAATTATATACGAGATGAGTCTTGAGTAATCGTTTTTCTCACGCATTAAAAAAAAACGACGCTATTAAAAATAAAAAAAATATCGTGTACGCGAATTTATGAACAAGGCACACGTCTTCTGTACGTACAAATCTGCGCGCAGATAAGTCTATACATTTTGATTATATAACCGTATATTCGTTGACAAAATAAAAGAACTAACGAACGAACGAACAAAAAAATCATAATACTGCACCTATTATTTTTATGTACAATTACACACCAGACTAAACCGAGTGGTGCATTTATTCGTGCTTGGAAAATATTAGAATCCCTTGCTTACTTTCTCCTTTTTTTCTTTCTTTCTGTATTCCTTGCGCAATAATTAGAAATTCGCTTCTCAAACATTTTTCTTTTCTTTAAACATCAAGTGAATATTAAATATATAAAAGTAATTATATAGCGCTAGAATTGTAATGAGAGTACGAACAGTAACGTCTATATAAATCGTAGCGAGAAGGATTTTTTTTAAAAAGAGAAGAAAAGGTAAAGTCGAAATCCGTCTCTCAAGCTGTTATAGCAACAGATTAAGAGAAACGGTGAAATCAATCGCTTTATAAAAATCTCTTACGTCTTGGTTAACTTCGTGCGGTTGGCGGCGACCGCTGCCAGACAGGCCAGCGCTTCGAGATCTGGAGATGCGCACCATGCTAAACAAGTAAACATTATAATAATTGAAATTGTTTTAGAGCACTGATGAATCAAGAGTTTCATGTATAAAATTCAAAATGGTGTTTTTAAATCCTATATTAAAAAAACTATATTAAAAAAACTATATTAAATAATCTATATTATCTATCTTAAAAAATCTGATCTGATAATCATAAATCAAAAGAGTAATGAAAATAAGTTTTGTAAAGTATTTTCACTTCTGAAAATCAATAAATATGCTAATAATAAGAGTCTGAAAGCAGTTTGCATATTGATTTATTGAATAATAGTTATATTAATTCTTACTTTTGCTGGGTACTTGTTCTTCAACAATTGGATTATCGACTGACAGCGTATTTCTTGTTATACTTTGTTTTCGTGCTTTCCTCTTTTGGCTACCAACCAACAGTCCTTTTTCGGTTTCCTTTTGCATTTCCGTTTTTCGATCGTTTTGATCTGGTGAATTTTCACGCTGTGCTCTTTTCGATGAACCTCCAACTTTTTGCAAGATTTTCTTTTTCTTTGTTCTCTGTTGTTTTTTCATTGCTTGGAATTCTTCTAAACTCAAGGATGGAAGTGCCTCGATCTTTTTTTCGAGATTAAAGTCCCTAAATAATCAACGTAAATTTAATAAAACTTTTCAGATCTGATTTTTATTTTAATTTTTCAGTTTAGTCATAAATTGAAATCTTTATTGGCGTGTTATATCATTTATAAATTAAAAACTTACTCGGCCTTAAACCTTTTGCGCGACATCCATGCAACATGCCCTTCAGCTCCTTCAGTCTCAGTGTCTTCAGGTTTTGAAGCTTCCAAATTACCTTCAGCTCTGAATAAATTATTTATTTTAGTAATTATTTTGAAAAACAAAGTTTATAATAATCATTCCTTAAAGCTCAAAAATTGTTGATTGACAAAAAACTATTATCAATAAAATTCAATAACACAAAAATGTCCAATATTTATAATGGGTTAATATAAAATATGTTGATTTAACTGAAATAGCTATTGTAATTATAATTCAAAGAAATAAGAAAGAGAACAAAATATTTAAGAAGTTTGTCATTAGGTAATAAATCTGCATTAAGCCATAAATAAAATAGTATCAATAAAAAAATCAATTTAAAAATGACTGAAAAACTATAGTTTAAAATATTAAAATGATGTACCCTTCTACAAGATGTTCCAAGTCACCTCGAGAGCTTGTACCTTCACTGCTTAAGGAATCTGTTTTTTCACTCACATTTGAAGAAATTGAATTTCTTCTTTCCCGATTATGTTGATCAATGCTAAAAATACATTTCATTGAAATACAACTATCTGAAATTAACTGCGAAAATGTATAACATACTTTGGTAATCCAGAGATTCGACGCTGTTTTGCTTGATGAGTAATTAACTGCTCAGCCAAAAACTTTTGATAACGCACACCTTTGCAACTTCTTTCTCCTCGAAAAGCACTATCATCAACCGATGCATTTTCAATAAAAGTGTGAGCTTCTTCATCAACATTCTAAATCAGATAAATAAAAATATTAAAGTACTTATATTTGTTTTAAATTTTGAGTTAGACATAAATAATTCTTTTAAACATTTATATAGATATGGTTTAATATCAAATAATCAATTTAATAACATATTTACCATGAGGTGGTGATTGTTATTATTTGACTCTGCTCTGCTACTCTTATCTCCGAATAAGTCAGCTTTGCAATCTTCTTTTGATTCAGCTGAGATAGGCAGTTCAGTATAACGCTTTTTAGGTGGTTTTGGAACTTCAGGATTGTCATTAGCTTCATCCCCTGATAAAGAGTTAGCGGATGACTGAAAAACTTGTGGGTTTATTTTCTGAGGTGTAAACAAAGAACTTAATCCTCCTATCTGAGATTCATCAGCTAGTTTTCCTGGTTGTATTGAATCCTCATCTAATTTAACTAAATTCGTACTTAGGTAATCACTCTTGAGAGATTCTGAGCCACTATCACAGTGCATGGCATCTGTCTTTTTATTTGTTGGCCTTGTGTTTAATGTACGAAGTGGAGGGGCTGGTAATTTGTACCACTTGAAGTCTGGATTAGCATTCAAAAATGCATCTTTGTACTGAAATAAAATTTGGGATTAAAAATTTATAAATGGAAACTATTAAACATTATAACTAATAATTCTATTTTATATTTAAATTTTCATTTAAAAATTAAAAAAATTGGTTACTTTTCTTTAACATTGTTTTTCACTTTTTGTTATACTACTAGTTTTTATAAAAAGCTTTAATATGTAACCAATCAAAAGTTTAATTTTCATTATTTATTATTTTATTTCTATGCAAGAATGATTGATAATGGCATCATTTAAAATTATTATTTTCTGGGAAAACTAATGAGCTTCTAGCAGTATATAATGGTTTCCTAAGCTAGAGTTTAACTGGAGTTATCAATACTGATACTGTAATCTTAAATTTCATACTATATATTTAATTATATGTCTATAAAAATAGAAAAGGAAATTATTTATAAAGCTTGAATTTGTTTTTCAAAGATATTCATATAATATTTTAATTAAATTTTATTAAAAAAACTTTTTAATGAATAAAATAAATAATTTTCCTTCTGCTATACCTAGAGTAAATAATTTTTTATTGTTTTTGTTATATTGTAGTCAAATCAAGATGACACATACCAAGGCAATAATATACATTCAATGTGTCAAAAACCAATTAAAAATTTAATTAAAATGTATAATACCTCCTGAGCTAAATTTGTGTATGCTCTTTTTTGGTCCGTGGAAAGCATTGCCCACCATTCACCAAGGACCCTTGTAACTGCACGATTTTCCAAATGTGGGAAGCCAGCACGTACAGAGGCTCGATGCCGCTTACAAAAGATAAGAAAGGCATTCATTGGCCTTCTTGCATGATGTGCAGGTTCATGCCCATCCTCTTCTTCCTGTATTAAATTTCATAAACAATTTGAAACAACAATATTTTGAACTGTCAGGCACAATCTCATATTTAATAATTAGAATCACAAGATTGATAATTACTACCATAGCACATAAAGATTAATAATTGTAAATGAATCAATCAATGTATGCAACTTAACATTTAAAATAATAAAAGGCTGGAGAACTTGAAATGAAACTAAAGGTTAATCTTAAAAGAAATGTTTAGACTGTTTAAAAAATGAGTGAATCTTGAATTCATGGAAAAAATAAATATATAAAATTAGAAGGACAATAATGTATGCAAAATTATTGCATAACATACTTTTTGTTTGTTCTATTATTAAAAATAATGATAAAAATTAGAAAAATTATATTAAAAATGAATAGAATTGCAGTGATACTGTTACTTTAGTTAGATAAAAATTTATTTAATTCTTATCAGAAAGCAAATTTATTATACTTGACTTAAATATCAATATTGTTATAAATTACATGTGCCATGACTGGTTCAAATAGGTAATAATATTATCATTTTTTATTAAAATTATCAATAAATTCTTACAAACATCAATGACTATTCATTCAAGTGATTTACTTAATTAAAATGGAAACACTCAACATTTTACATTTCTCTCTATTAACTTTGATCTTTTCATCATTTACAATGACATATGGGGAGTAAAGCTACAAAGTAGAACAAGAACATATTTCTTTTTAAATAGACTTTTTGTAGCTTAGAAATCAATAATCTGTTATTACCATAAAGAAATATTGCAAATAAAATATTCCTGAGTAAAAGTGGATTGGCATTTTAATCAGTAAATTAAATATTTAATTACATAATTATTCATAAAGTTATAGTACCAAATGATAGCACAAAGTGATTCTTTTGTAGATAAAAAAAAATGAAGAAAAAAAATCGTTAAATATTGTTGAAATGGAAAATTATCAGTCAGTGCTTTATCAAATGGAGGAAATAATCACATTTCAGTAGAAACAGACACTCCAAAATATTCTCTCCAGGACTTATTCTACTAAAATTCTGAAGTACATATATCTATATGCTATTTCTTATCAAATACCATTTTGGCTATACATTCTTTCTGAATGACGGGAAAAAAGGTTCAAAAGCATGAATGAAAAAAGTGCAAAAAAGTGACTTGCACAAACAGTAGTCGACAATGACGTTATTGAAGCAACGGAATGCCATTATAACAGTTTCGGAAAAACTCAATCCAAATGTCAATCATTAACATTCCCGTTATTAAATTCTTGAAAGAGAGAGAAAACCGAAAGAAGGTGGCGATAGGAAACACGGCAAAACTGCAGTGACTTTATCTCTCGCTCTCGTATACGTGTGCACTTACAAAAACAGAAAAAAGTGCAGCGTATTCGTTATCGATAAAAAGCTGGAGCTCAAAATTTATAGCACTTAACAGAAAATCTGGAGGGGAATTGAAAAAAAGTCGTTATGGAAAATGTCGCAATATATATGTGCTGAGAGACCGAAGAGTCCGAGAGGAGAGGAACAAAGAAACCATTTTGATTGCTGCGAGAGACGAAGAGAGCAGTGAAAAAAGTGTGTGTATACACATTGGCTTGTAGAGCTGGGTTTGAAAGAGAAAAAAAGGGTCGAGATTCGTGAGAAAGAGTCGAAGATGTGAGAGAAAAATCCGCGACTCAAAAGAGTTTCACGGATTTTTCTTGTCACTTTGACAGCTGTTCTCAACTGCCGCGATGTAAACACAATCTCATCGCCGAAATAATAAAAAAAGACACACAATTCCTCGGCGCATAATGTGTATATGTACACACATACACAGAGTCACATGCATACAGAGAGAGACGTGAAATCGAAAGTGAGCCGAAGGCACAAAGCCATATTTTTTTCACTTCCCATGTAGACGACCTTGTCGCTCGCGATTGCAATGAAAAACCATCCGAGACACATCCTCACCGTAACGAAAAGCGAAAAATCATGCGCTAAAATAACAATGAAACAATCGTACGCGAGTAGAGGGGAAAACAAAACGTCGCTCAAAGGATGAGGAAAAAATCACGAAGACACGTTAAAATTCACTGGCCAATAGATCGATGACATATTAGTGTATCGCCGATGAAATTGGCGCCAGTCGTGTGTAACGTCGATTAAAAAAGATCTCTTTTAGAGCTACTCACTTTCTGCTGATGCTCGTTGGCAGCCATATTCCGTTGCGCACTGTATGTTTTCTGGTGGACCCCGTATATACACACACGGACGGACCCGCGCGGTCGCGCTATATCTCTCGCTTTGACAATTCGCTCGCGCGGCGGAGAGAGCGAGGCATAATAAAAGATAAAGAGCCGCACTGTGTGTTGTATATGTGCTCTCTACTTCTCCACTCTCTCCCTCTCTCTCTCTCTCGCCTCCTCGTCGTCTTCGTCTTCTTCTCTCTCTCCTTTACTTATACTTATTTATCTTTCTCTCCGCGCTTTCGCACACAAACACGTATGCACGTATAGCCCTATACTACCAGCTATAAACGTGCATGCACGAAAAAAACTCTCTTTCTCTGAGATATCTCGGGCTCTGGTCTTCCCAGCTGTTCGTGTGTTTTTTTTTTGTTCGGGAACTTGCTGATGTTGTTGTTTGCGTTCGACGTGCACATGTGTGCGTGGTACGCGCGCGCACTTGATCTGACAGCTCGCACAGGTCCGATGGCTCCGAAATGGGTATTTTAAAAATGAAAGGATCGGATTTTGGAGCTGATTTGACTTTTGAGGTTATTACTAGGGAGGAGGAGTTTTTTTTTTAGTCAGGAGAGAAAAAGTGATTGGTTTCTTGCTGAGGAAATTACCGAGAGAACTACTGAGTAGTGTGTATATAGGTATGAAGTTTCGTGTGGGTATATAAGTCGCGGAAACGTCACGGGCGCATAACGTCACTTCTTTTCTCGCTCTCTCGCGGCTACGAGTGGCGTTATATTAGTGGCAAGCTATTTGATAGGTTGAGGCTCTAGAGGGAAGACCTTGACGAGCTATCATGGAGGTTGAATTTATTTTTTCGTTGAAGTTTCGGTTAACGAAAGTTGAAGGCGGCGACGGACGTGTTATTCTTTTTGACGTATGCTCCGCGCAGCTGTAATGTCGCTGGGTTGGTAGTTTTGAATTTCGCGCTGTTTTGCGAAACAGATAGCTGCGAATTCGATATACATATCGATTTGCGACTTTACTTTTAAAAAATGTTGTGAATAAACATTGCCAACGTCGGCGATCACGTTAGATGAAGCTTTTGTAATGCGTCATTTGATATTTTTAATAGATTTACCTACTTTGTCATTTTTTGAATTGTTGCAGAAGCAGAAATTGATTGGAGGATTAATTTTACAATTTTATTACGATGTTGATTGTTTTGAAACATGATGTTTTAAGTTCCCTAATGTATGATAATAAGTTTTCTGAAGTTTTATGACTGATTAATAAATTACCACTTTTTGAAATTCGAACAATATGAATTTGAGCTAAATATTAAAGTAATTTTACATAATAATTTTTTAAATCACCCAATTAAATAAAGACGATAGAAAAATAGTTCAAAATTATTTATCAATCAAAACTGCTTGAGAGAGTGACTAATTTGAAATAATAAATGTAAATTAGAAGTCGGCTTAGTCTGACTTGAATCATGGATATATTGCGTGTATATTTGATTCTAAATTTAATTACTCTGATCCATTGTTATAAATCAAATATAGGTACTTGAAAAACTAGCTTTTAACATAAATTTTAACTTGTAATATTTTCCAATGATCAATGAAATTGAATTAAACTATAAATATTGCCAATTTTTAATATTTTTATTGAATGTTCGTCAAATTGAAGAATAATACAGAAGTAGGTACTTTTTTGCGCAATACATGTTTTATTTACACGGCTTTTATAATACTGAAATTTTAATGCAAATTCAATAGACAAAAATGAGCTAGTGGAAGATAGAATTTGACTCCCAAATGTTACTATTTGCAGGTTTCTAATAATACAATAGCTTGTACCAAATGTAAACTTTCTTTTATCCATAAATGTTATACATTCAGTAAAATATATTGTATTAGTTTTTAAACATCAAACATTCTTATAATATTTATCTTACAATGTACAATTAGATTATATTTATATTACTGAGAAAAAAGAAAAACAGAAATATATTTAACAGTTTTTGTTTAATAATGAACACAAATTTCACAAATATTGATTTGTGTTTCACATTAAGTATTTATAACAATTGTTTAAAATAATACCATTTGTGTAGACCTAAAATGAAATAAAACATTTAAAAGAACTAAATTCAGGGTAATTTAAAAAAGATGGAATACAAAACGAGTCTGTGATTGAGATTAGCTGGGAGCTGCATAATCTGCATCAGAGACTCATTGCTGCTTTCTTTTAATTACTAATTAATATATAATTCATTTAGGTAGCGATCCTCTCTTCATTTCAATCAAACTATTATTTGCAGCATTTAGAATAAAATATCCTCATCACCCTCATCCAGCATGTTGGCAACGTCTCTATCATCATCTCTTCCAGCTGCAATCATTTCTAGTCTGCGTGCTTCCACCTATGAAAAGTTCAAAGTATTAAAAATGTTATTAAGTAGTATTAATTGCAGTAATTTTTGTTTGCAACAATTAAAAATTTTGAAATAAAAGAAAGTGTTTTTTTTTATATACGATCTTTGTATACCTTAGCTTTAGCTGCTTTCTTTTTATCCTGAATCTTTTTAAGACGATAGAATTCTTCTCTCTCAAGCTCATCAAGTTCAGAAATAATGTAGGCCAGTGTCCTTTCAATTCTTGGAATGATAACGTGTTCAATTGCGTTGACACGACGATTTGTAATCTTAATAACTTCATCAAGTGTAACAAAACTTGTCTGTAATGATGCCAACTCTACTAAAAGAGTTACTGCTTTTTGGTAATTCTTCTTTAATTTGGCCAACTGCTGACCACCTCTAGCTAGACCAGCTAACTCATAAGTATCAGTACCATCCTGATAGGATTCGAATACTGGAAGATTAACACCAGCTACATTATCTTTCTTTGAGCGAATCTTAATTTGTGCCTTTGTCACATTCTGCAACACCACTTGGTTAAAGTCTCCTGTGGCAAACTTTGCTTCTGCCAGGGAAAAGGCTGCTTCCTTCATTACCTCCCCCATCAATGTTTTCGTCTAGATACAAAAATGCATTTAATTAATTTATATAAAACGAATTTTATCCTTCAATTCTGTACTTAATTTTTAGTACAGAATTAAGTACATTTTCAGGATTAAAAATTTATTTAAATTTAAATTAATCAATACTCCATGTTCATACTAGATAAACGGTTTTTCTTATTAAATTATCTGTTTGACTACACAAGCCAGGTTGATTTTATATAAAAAAAAGCTTTTAATTATGACTGATAAGAAAATTAACGTACCTCAATGATTTTTCCCAAAATCATTCTGAAACGCATTTGCAGTGCATCAGCTTTTTTCTTGAGAAGACCATGACCCTTTTGTGCACCAGCTAACCGAGACTTCATCAACATTTGGGCTCTGTAAAATACATCCTTAGATAATTATATTTGCTTAAGAAATTCATGACAAAACTTCTTATAGAATGATTATTATATAATATTAAAAGAAATGAGGTAAATTATCATTTCAAAATCAATTTCTATTTTTTGAAAAAATAAAATATTTCGTTATCAGATCAGTCACGAGACAAAGTTAAATTTTGCGCAAATTAGTACAATTCGTCAAAGTGGGGTTACACCCATTTTTTTTAAGTCGTTGAAAATCGTAATAAAATAAGCTTGGTTGTAAAAAATAAATTTGTGTCGATGTTCAGCGGTAATACTGAAATGTTTATTTCAACTTTTCAGAAAGAAATTCATCAATACTTACCCCCGAGAGGGGAAAATAGGGAGCTTGTCTTTTCCCGACATGTTTTCTGTTGCACTACAAGTAGACAGGAATAAGATTGATCAGCTGACTTTGACGGACCGGAATGGAAATTTAAATACCGGGATTCGTGGAAATGAACCAATAAGCCGCGATATTTAAAAAAAATAGAATAAAAATTCTTATCTATATTTTTATTTTAAAATTTTTTAATTTATGTTAGTATAATAATATCTATAAGTAACTGTTTTATTATAAATAGTTTTATTTAAAATATATTCTCAGTCATTAAAAATACATAACAAAATAGAAATATTTTGTACTCATGTCTTAAAAACGATATAAAATAGTTCTTATAAATTTAGCTGTCCAGGTTTTAAGACCTGTCTTACATTCAAATTTATTCTAGCTTCAGAAATGTAAGATTTAGCTTTCTTCCAATCATCAGTATCGTTTGATGTACAGTCTGATGAATCCCATGGATGAGATTCGTCACTTAAAATTCTTGGCACTCCATGATATCTTAATCTGGAGCTACTAGACATTACAACTACATCGCCACTACGTAAAAACAGTGAATGAGCTGCATCTTCTTGCTTGAGTCCTCCAATAAGAAAAATGGCAGTTTGACCAAAGCTTATTGAAAAGAGAGGAGCTTCAAGAAAGACTTCCGAGTGATCTGTGTGACCTGCCAAAGTTGAGTTCATTCTATAATAGTTAACAATAGCAGCTTCTGCTTTGAATTCAGGAAAATCTAAGATAGTTGCAAAATAACTAGTTAGATCTTTTAAGTCTTCTGGCATTTCTGTTTTCAATTTTTCGGAATAATGCTTTGTATCCCAGTTGTGATGATATCCTAATGTTGCCCACCGCAGTTTAGACAATAAATCTTTTTTTGGCGTCATCCTTTTTTAAATTATTCAAAATTAATATTTTTAAATCTGTTAAAATATGATTTTTCTATAATTTAATTTTTACCCAAAACAAGCATTCCACCAAGTTTCATCATTGTTTAATAAATCATGAGCATCAATATTTAAAATGTTTGGTTTTCTTGGATACTCTTTCAAACATTTTATAATCCAGTTCTGCTGTCCTTTTTCAGTAAATGGATTTTGTACTAATATTAATCCTAAAATAAAAATTCTGTATACATATACCGCATAAACGTTGTAGAATTTCAAATGAATTATAAAATATAAAAGTTTACCTGGTACATTAACAAATGAATAAACATTCCAATCTTTTGTTGGTTTGAGTCCTAAGTTTGTTTTTGAATGTAATTCATATTCGCAAGATAGGGTAATTTTCCTAACCTATAAAGTGTAAGATAGTTGTTGTTACAACATATACATAGCAAAACAGTAAAAATAAATAAACTTACATCTTGGCTATTAGCCTTTTCTACATCGATGACGTTTGTTAGATCAGGTGGTGGTTTACGTGCTTTGTAATACTTAAAACTATCTTTAAACATTTTAAAATTAAAATTAACCTAAGCTAAAGTTCACGGCGATGCATCGTGTCGTCTGCACGAACAATACAGCCAATGACATCGTAGCACTCCAATATTTATCATGATGGAATTATCTTTCTGGAAAATATTTGTTATTATTTTCCTCCATGATTAAGTATTAACTTTTTGTCATATTACAATTATTTATTGTAGAAAATTTTTAATATATTATTATTATTTATTGATGGAATCAAGAAAATATAGTACATAAAAAATATAAACACTGTCAATTATAATAAGTATTTATTAAAAGTAAATAAATAATGAAATAAGCCATAAGAAATGAACAGTTTTTAAACATTCGCCTCATGATTTAATTCACAGATTAGGTATACACATCATATATTCCATTGGCTGAATTACAATGTCAATTTACATTGTTATGGACTGAATAGCTTTTTTGATAGGTGTATTTATGGTATATTCCATATTCATACACGTATCATTCATCTAACGTGAACCGGAATTCCTCTACTTATTTATATGCGTTTATAATACATTGTTACTACTTATGCGTAAGTAGATGCATGCAGAGTATATTAAGACGTGTCTTATTGCAGTCCTATATGCATCTCGTTATTTTAAACTTTGCTATTGGTTTAAACAGTCAAAGTTTTGGTGTAAAATTCGTATTTTATCAGACAGGTTCATATCGTACCATAAATTAATTCCCTTTAATTTTTCTATTAACATCTGTTTATACGTTTTATAAGCAGAAAACATCGTATAATAAGCTTATAAATTTCCAAGATATCCCATACATTTATAAATTGCTTCTTTTATCATTCAAATACTATTTCTTTTTTCATTATTTAAATGCACGCCATATTAATGCAATACTTATTGCTGAAAGGTAATCATACTAAAAGTCAGAAATACCGATGAAAAAGTGAACGTATGATTTTTATTTGTTTCATCGGAAGGTTTTACTACATCATATATTGTATATACATACTATCTTCCTTTATGCAATTGGAAAACAAATTTTGTTGTTTCCAATCAAACCAAGTAAAATACTTGATCCGAATTTTTTTCTCTTTGAATCGTAACGGAACCACTGCCTGGGGCATTCAATTCGGTCCACGCGAAATAATTCACCGAAACAAAGAATTCACATGCTCGAACGGTACGTACTTCCAAGATCAGGAAAGAAAACGAAGCCATGCAGAAAAATAAAGGCCGTTTCTACATAATCTCCGGAAAAATCTAATGAAAAAATACAAAATATAAAATTCGCATGCATGTTAATAATTATTATTGACTAATACCACCCTCGAGAGTAACATCAAATACGAAACTCGACTGAGCTTTTCAGCTACTTAAAATATTCGTTATACAATAACGGACTCGAATGGAATAGTCGGATTATCTCTCGCTATCGTCATTACGTCCCATTCATCAAATCACCCGAGTTATCATCCAAAATCTCCGGTATCCCGTTAAAACCCCGCAAAAAACATCCGAACCCAAATCCATTGCAGAAGAAGCTTAACAGCCGCAAAGGATCGCCGCGCAGAGTGTAACCGAACGCAGAGAGCTGCATATATACAAGACATCGGGTCTCTCTGGCAGTGCAGCTTATTATACATGCGCGGCACGTATGCGGGGCTCGTTCGCTCTCGGAACAATTGCGCTCCTTCTCTCTCTCTCTCTCTCACTCTCTCTTGCGCAGAAATTCTCGGGATCGCAAAGCGAGTAAAGTACGAGCGCTCCCGATTACAATCGCGCGCCGGCAGCAGCAGCAGCACACCCGCGCTATTAATTTACGCGCGCGCCCATTCCTCCGCCGCAGCCGCCGCCGTCGCCGCTATATATGCCATGCTGCTGCAGTGTTAAGAGGATCGGCGGAGCTTTCGAAAAGCCTTGAGGCGAGCGTCGTGTATATATTTCTAGGCGGTATAACGCACACGTGTGTCATAGATCTGTTCGGTCGAGATTGTTTTACGCTCTTTTCTATGCTTTGCGAAAGTTTTTGAGTTTTGCTGCTGCCGCTGCTGTTGTGAAAGCTGCGGATGCTGGAAGGGTAAATGCTACGGTGATGGTTGGAAAAGTTGCTGTTCGCTGGGAAGGAAAAGATCTATTTGGAGTGAAAAATTGACCCCCTTTAGCGAGTATGTAAGCGAGTGCTTGAACAGAGTGAAATGTTTACTTTGTTGATGAGAAAATTACTTCGGACTTGAGAGACGCGATTGTTCGTTGAAATTCAGAGACTGGAATTTTATCTGTCATCTTTGTTAATTCTTCGCGTTGATAGTACACTTTCAAAAGAAAATACGAAAAATGAAAGCAGTGATTAAATTTGTTTCCTGCGACGAAATAATACTCGCATAATTCAGTTTAATGTTTACTGCAAACTTATACAGTAATATATAATTGTATAAAAAACATTTGCTCTGTTGGCTAAATAAAAATTGGTGATAAAATAAGTGATAAGATAAATATATAGGAAGTAGATAATGCAATTGCATTGGAGTAGCCAGTGGCGTTTCATCTATTTATTTTACATTATTTATAAAACGGTAAAATTATAGCGGAGAATTAGCGCATGAAGATTTGATCGCTGAAGGAAACGCGATTCGGCGTAACACCAATTAAAAATCAATTTTCGTAGCTTCTTTTCTCCTCGTTCAGAAAAATGACTCGTACAATTGAATTCTAAAGAATATAATATCCTTTAGAATCTCTGACGGTCCGCAGTTCCGCTTAAAAGAAAAAACTCCACAAAAGTAACCATTTCTCGCGCTTATATACGAATAACAATCATATACGCGCAACAAGCAATAAACCAGCTCCTCTGAACAAAAAAAAAAGCAAGAAAACAACACTCGCAAAATGACTATAGATCTTAATTGCACGCGGAAATCTCACAACCGAAAAATTACTCACAAGGGCTGCACAACGAAGACACGCGTATATCGCGCGACTCTACGAGCGATCGTTTTATCCTATATACTCTATGCGCTACTCGCGAGCGATGATTCAATTTTATGCAAAGCGAGAGAGCGAATTGTTCTCCTGGAGCGTTACATTATGATATTCCCTTTAGGCGCATACCAAAGTCGTGATTCCTATATGTCTGATACTTTTTTTTCTCTCTCCTGCATAGAGATTTGAAATTCAGCCGTGTAAATATGTATAACTCCTAGCCGATACCGTTACGCTGTATACACTGTACTGCTATAACACTTGACACTCAGATTTGAATGTTTGATAAAGCGATTTGTGTGAGTAGCGCACATTGAAATTCGGATGATTTGCCATTAGTCATAATGTATATGTTCGCGCTTACGATGATTTAGAGGACTGCGAGATAAACGGTTCGCGAGACGCTTCGAAAAGATAAGGATAAACTTTTAGTCGAATGTTTCTGCAGTGAAACACGAGAAAGTTCGCCATTCAACCCCTGACTAAAGCCCAAGTTTCTCGTATTGATTTTTTCCAATTTTGGAGTTCAAGATTGTAAGTCGCCAACAAGCCTTGACATTCCTCTATATTATATCCCGAATAGATTTTAATTAGAATAAAGAGTAAAGGATTGATTTAACCCTTTCACATCCAATTGAGATCGAAAAAAAAAAATTTAATATAATTATTTTTTTAATTTTGTTGATTCCATAAAACATTCTAGAATAGTTTTGAGCATGTTTCCTCTCTATGAAAAGATTCAAGTTTGAAAGGGCTAAGAAATCCGTGTTATATCGTGAGCAACTTAAAGTTTAATGTACAGTCAGTTTCTAAAAAGGCCCAGCTTCTTCCATCCTTATCCTATGAATTCAGGTATAAAAGTAGCGACTGACTAATTCTTACACTTATACAATTTGATTCTTCTGATATAATGCGATGGGGCAGATAATGATGCGGATTAGTACTGTATCCTGCGATGTGTTTCTATTTAAAAAAGTGAGGTATACTAATCTGAAAAATCGATAAGAGCAATTGTTGTAATCGAGCGCATCATTTCTCGCTTGAGATGTCTATACCAACTCGTTAATTGTTATTAATAGAGTTATGTCAACCGAAAATATGAGATTTACTATCTTATTATTAGTCATCGAGTGAAGTTATTATCTGACATTTATGGATTCAAAATTGATCATAGTCTCGAAGTGCATAGAAAATATATCAAGTGGAAATTCGTCATCGACTTTTTTTTTCGAAGATTAAATTTTTTAGTTGATTGTTAATATTTATGATTTAAATAAAGAAATGATTATTGCATAAAACTTTTATTGCAGAGTAACATGATGTTTCATACGTGTCTTGCCATACTTGACTCACACTACTTAACTTTTTTCGCAACAAAAAAAATTTATGTTTGTTATATGCAGTTTTTAGAAAAGATATAAAGTGAACATTGAGTGCAGGAAATAAACATTTGATTTTGGCGTGAAATGTCTTTATCGCAAATTACGAAGTTGTTATGAGACTTGAGTGACTTTTTTTATGAATAATATTACACATTTAAATAATCGACTTGTCCGCGGTGAAGCTAAATATAATATTGTATGAAACTTTACTTATTGAATTCTAATTCTGAAAATGATAAAGTATCCAATGAATTTCGAATTTAATGAAACTTTAATTCGGACAGGCTTTTAGCCTAATTATATATATGTATGTATAAGAAGCGATAAATATTCTATACTGAATCATAGTGAATGAAAAGATCAATGGAATCAAACGTTTTTCCTTGAATGTTAAAATAGTATCAAAAGCTTGCTCGGATGCTAAATCAAGTTTTCTTAATCGCTGATTATTAGTCGTGTAAACATCATTTGTTAACAATGTAATGTCTCGTGAAACAAGTTTCAACGATTTTTGGTTTATGTAATCGTAAAAATTTGTTGCTTAGCGATTAGAGAATTAATCGGTTAATTTTATGAATTTTCATTGTCATGAAAAAGTTCGATCTCTCAATCTTTTCGTTTTTTTATGTCCCCCATCTTATATAGTAATTAGTGCATTCCCTTGCATTCGTTCTGGATTTATAATCAATGCATTCCTGGCGGCTATATAAAATTAAGATGACTGAAAGTATAATAAGTACTGGTTTGATGCATAATTCAACTTGGACATGTAATTGAATTTGAAAAAATATTTGTTTATCCATTTATTAACATTTAATAAAATGTTTATAAAGAAATATAGAATTCTTTAAAATTGAAAATCTTTCTTTCTCTCGGGTACAATTGAAGTTTGTGCAAAAGCACTATTCTGTAAATAATTGTTCAAAGAAAAATGTGAAATTAATACGAATAAATTTTTACCCTGTGGTATAAAATTTTATTCCTTAGTGAAGAAGAGCCATTCTCCGAAGGAAAATAAAAAGATGAAAGTTATCATTTCAAAGTATGGTAATTAAGGAATAAAAATAATCACATTGTTAAATATTGTAAATATACATTTTCTTTAACACCAACCCGAGCACTAACCATTTAAAAAAAGTCGGTAATTTACCGATGTTTTATTACTGTTAACAGTGTAAACAGATCAGACAATAAACTAAATCGAGCTAAATTGCAGCGCTAAAAAGTATTCAATGTTTCTTCGAATCTGCAAGTGATTCTTTTTGAATGAAACTCTTAACAAATTAATGAATTCAACCTTAAAATTTGAGGTTATACGAACCACTTAATTACTCTGCTTGAAATACCTTAAAAACAGCTTTAAAAAAATCTACAGATAAATCGCCGCCTAAATCATCTGTTCTTTTCCATAAAAACACAAGAAACCATAAAAAAAACCTATCGACAAAGTAATTAGTGAACATCTCAATACCGCACCGCAAAAAAAAACAATCCGCGTTTGCACATTTGACATATTCCTTCTTCCTTATCCTATTTTCCCATTTCACTATATACTTATATACTTATCCCTCTCTCTTTCTCCCAGTCTCACTCTCTCGCGCTCTTGCAACCGATTCCCCCCACCCTCCGAACCTCCCACACACTCAAAACTCGCGCGCGCGCAGTCGCCCAGCCAATCGACCTCCTCCTGTCGTCATCACCGTCCAATAAAACTCGCGCTCGCTGACGACAGCCTCTAAAAATAGCTCAACACGTTAAATACACACACGCAACACACGCACAACCCGAGAGAGAAGAGACTCGCTCGCGATTCTGGGACTGCTCGTGAATCCGCAGTCGCGCGCCGGCAGCCGACCAAGCCAGTCTTTATAACCTATATATATATATATATTTATATATGTATACTGACATACTCGTGCGCATGTGTGTGTATATATAATCCGGTGGTGTAACAATACAAAACACGTGTGAGATATCGATAGCACGTGTGTCGTCTACACTGTAAACGCATACAGGGAGAAGAGAGTTTTCGATGAACCCGCGTACCGCGCGTCGGCGATTTTTTTACGATGTTGGCGTGTATCTCGCTATGAGAATGGGTGCGGAGTGAGCGGACACTCGTTGAAAAAAAAGTGCGAGAGGAGAGACAGAGAGAGAGGGAGAGTTTTGGTTATATATATGTATAATCTGTCTCTCGCGTGTGGGTGACAGTTTGGATATTTGTTCCTCTTCGCTTCGTCTTGTTGGCCTGCGAGGAAGAAGGAAAAGGATAGCCGACGGAGACGTCGAAACGGTTTGTGCTCTTTTTATTATCGATCGATACTTTTTATTTTTATTTTTTTGGTGCTCTGCGTGTCCTGTGCTTCGATTTGGTTTGCTCCCCCCTGAATCTTTTCGGGTGTTCCGTTGGATTTGTTGTGGGAGTCGACGATGTGAGCTCTTCAATTCAGTACGTGTGCGGAATTCGAAGATTGTAAAAAATTGAAAAAAATAGTTGTTTTAGATTTGGAGCACTGAAATATTGCTCCGATACGAATATTTCAGGATTAGCGATGGACATTTTTTGCGAGGGTAGTTTTAATCCTCGTGTGTTCCAAAATAAAATGGATTTATATACTTTGACGAGTAATTTAGAAAAAAATACGTTTTTAAACTATGCATACATAAATCGTTATTATTGATTTATATTATTTATAAATAGTATGCATAGGGAAATAATTGCTAAAAGTATAAAGATTTTTCTGGAGAATAATTTAAGCAGTTTCCAAATACCTGTTATTAAAATGCTAAGATAATATTACATGTAATTATGGTACTTGTGTTTTAAAGGATATGTTTTTATAATCTTTTCAATATGTATGTATATAGTATTAATATATAGATCGCAATTAACAGCTCGAAAAAGATAAAAACTTGAAATGTTTACTATAGTTCTAATTTTTTAACTCATAACTTTGGCAAAGCTTGCCAATCGTATTATATACCTACTTATACCTACATGTAGGTATAGTGCATAAATATTAGCAGAGCTCATTATAACTGGGGTATTTAATTTCTTTAGATAATAAAATAAGAGATAATTAGAAAAAGTGCTTTATCTAAAATTGCCTACTCATCAGAAAGAGAATAGAAATCTTTGATTTGATTAAAATGCTCTGGATAAAATTTAATTATTATTACAGCTTTTATTATAATGATAAGATATCAATGTTTACGTTGTTAAAACGAATTCGTATTAATAAACATTAAATTTCTTTCTCTTCGACACTAAATGTGTCATTCAAAGAACTTCAGGAAATATTAAAGTCGTTCGTAATTGCAATTGCTAAAGAATATTCATTTCTCCACAATTTCATTCGCAGCATAGTGCAAACCCACTAAATCATCATATCTTTCACGACACGAATTCAAATCTTTAAACACCTTGAGTGACAGAAAAATAAGCACGAGCAACACGACTTTAGTATTTTCGGAAATCACCTGTCATTAATTCAACTGTAAACTGCATGCATCACGGTAATTATTTTCCCATTCGAGTCCAACATTATTACGTTACAGCCTACGCCAGCGAAATGCAAATCGCGACCAAAATCACCATATCGTACAGAATATGAGTAAAAAAATGAGTATATCCTCAGATGTTCGAATGCAAATGTCTCGAAAACCGCTGACACAGACAAATCGACACAATTCACAATCAAAATAAGACACGCACGATTCCTCGAAATGAAGATGTGACTGCGGGAGAGCAAAAAAATGATATCCATTAAAACACGCACATATATATACACACGCCCATTGACACATTAACACATGTGTGCACACGCAACTAAAGGGAGCGCGAAAGATAAGAGACACATTCCGCACGTGGAAAAAAGGTAGCCATCGGTTGTCCACCGCAGCTGATTATAATTTCGATATTATGAAACTACATCGATCGGAAAATCACGTGATGAAGCAACACAACGGCTCATATACTATGCACTCGCGGTGCATGTGTATTTTATAGATGTTTGATACACAATGAATTAAGAAGAATAAAAGGAGAGCGGCAAAAGTAAATAAGAATCGAAAGAGTTTTATCTCGGGCGGCGGCGCGACTCAAAGCGTTTTTTTTTTCTTATCGAGCGGTACGCGTACATAAATATGTAATGTTTGCGGGGCCGACCGAGGAGTCGGAAAACTGTCGAGTGCGCATGTGCAGGCCGAGATTAATTGCGCGTAACGCGGGTCTTTTCAAAAGTCCGCCTTCGCTCTAACGTCGACGATATGTGAGAACGATAAGTTCTGGCTCGTGATGTATTTAGTACTTTTGCCCATAGTTTGGGAAATATTGTAATTTAAAAAAAATAATTGCTGATAATTTCACTACAATCGTAATCTTACCGAGTTTTAATATGCTCGTTTTACTTCCGAGTAAAGTTTCACAGTCTAAGCTCTTCGCAGCTAGTTAAAAATGGTTTTTATGCCGACACTTACAAACTCGTTCACACAGACAATATATCACCCGAAGGTCGATCCACCATTTAACCCACTTCAAAAAAGGCCACACATTTTCCAAACAATTTTCCTCATTCAAAATCCATCAAATCAGCGCGATACTTAACTCCCAACTGTCTCAAACCCCCGGCATTATACACGCATTGGCACCTCCTCCATATACAACGACGAATTGTAATGCGACGCGCCAGGTTCACGAGGAGCGCGAACATATATACGCACGCATATATATAGAGGCGCGCGAGCTCTCGAGAGCTTGTGTGATGGCTGGAGCTGTTGCGCGCGTAGAGTCTCAAGGCTATGACGAAAAGACGGTGTGGCTCCTAGGCTCTTTCTACAATGGCTCCTTAGAAGTGTGTTAGATATTGCGCGGAACCTCTTTAAGCACCATTTAATAAAGAATGAATGGCGAAATTTATGCTTGAGTCGCATTTTTACCTTATTATAAAAGAATTATTCACCTGTGGGTTGGGTTTGATTTGGCGAATAACGAAAAATTCAGGATAATATATGCTGGAATTAAACGAGTGAATGGACCAATTCGAGGGCGTAACATGTTTTTATATTTATTATGGACCACATTATAACTCAGCCTGATAAAAATGTGTAACGGTTATCTTACGAATAATTAAAAATCCAATAAAGTTATGACACGTCGCGGTGCACTTTCAATTTGCCGGAGGTTTAAGTAACGCGTGGGTGTCGATTGCGAGAGATTTTATGATTATATCATTCGAGAATTTGAGAGAAAACCTAACCTCAAATATGGTCCTACGAAGTGCGATATTGCAAATGAACCTGTAGGCATAACTCAATCGTGTACACGTGTATTTGTATAATATCACACAAACAATGTATTTGAGCGAACACGCGACAAGTTTTTCCGGCTTTTAGACTTGATCGATAAGAGAATTAATAAACCGATAGCTTTTATACCTCCTACACTTTACAAGTTATTAACAAGATTATTCGATTGAGTTTAAAAGAGCTTTATATTCTTAAAAAATGAGCTTTCAGTAAATTTATTATAAATTTGCTTATTTTCTTTTATAAGTCAGTTGTGGATGGAAAAATATGCAATAATTGATTTGCATAAGCATATGCATTAATATGAAAGTTGAAAATATTGTTTGTGTACATTTATTTTTTTATATTTACCTATGCAGTACGAGTAAAACTTCCGCCTTGGCTTTTTATAAACGTATTTATCATTATCCTTTTTATACTATATTTTTGAATAATGTATAGATAAATATGATATTCTAGTAAAATATTTTAAAAGGCAAAATATTGGATATAAAAGGATAAAATTGGATTTAAAAGTGGCAGTAACATTATACAATACAATATAATATTATGTAAATGAATTCAATTTTTTGCGAATCTGTGAACAATGTTTCAACATAAACAATCAATTTTAACTGAATAATTATTTTCTTGGTTTTTCCGAAAACAAGCAATGTAAATATTCTAATACAGTTTTTCTTGTCCTTTTTTACATTATTCAACAAAATATTTTACCAAAAATATTTACTTAGTACCACAGTGTAGTCTTCGCAAAGAAAATTTAATGTACCTAGCCGTTGATTTCTATATTTTAACATATCGAATGTCTCAAAAAAGTTTCTCTTCCGTGAATTGACGGTTTTACTTGTATTTTCTGTGAAAAGTAGAAATCGTAGACAAATAGAAAACATCAATAGCATTTTAGGATTTTCAAAATTATCCTAATAATCTATTTAAGTTTAGACGATCGATCGAATGTAAGATGAAAAAAAGTTTGTAGTTAAAATAGGCGGTTCGCGGTTCCAAGTGGACAACGTAAAAAATATGTTAGCGTGCAGTAAGCACCGCCCAATGAAGATTATTTTCTTTCAGTCCAGCAGCTATTTTTTTCACGACAACAAAAGAAAAATCCGATAAACATTCCGATTATTTTGTTTTTTTTTCTACGAAGGCAAACTATTGTGGTGGATGCATGAAAGGCCATAATGAATTTTTATTGACCTCCGATGAATCGATAGATTTATCAAATATTCAATTCCAATGTATCCCGAGGTGAAAAGAACCATTGAATTGGAAAGGCACAATTATTCATCAATATTTGTTTTTATCTTCGTGTATAATGTTACTCAATCCAGTCATTGTAAATTCGTAATATATGTTAATCAATTTGATTGGCGAATTTGTTTCGTGTAAATAATAAGCGTGTAACTTAAGATATTCATTTACAATTTTATGATGTTAGTCATCGTTGGTGCTTGAATAACCGTCATGTTTTTCTCTAACTTGGCTATTGGCTATTTATCATTCTGTTAAACAATTACAAGATAATCAAGTAAAAGCTTGATAGATTCTGGGCTTATATGAAATGAATGAATCAGAAATTTCTTGAACATTACTACAAAAGTTTTCAAGAAGTTCACATATAACATGTAGAACTGGCATTATTTATAACTTTTAATCATCCATTGAATTTTAGTGATATAACAATCGATCGAAGCCTCAGATAACTACTTTCGATCCATCGTCTAGCTTCCCAACTCACTCAGAAAAAAAAGTAATACGAAGCGCTCATTCAACTTCTTTCTCGAAACAGACCTCGAACTGCTGGTCTCTGCGCTCCAACCACCAAATTCATATATATATATATATATATTTATAACCAGCTCGATCAATTACTTTTTTTCCTCGGCGAGAGCCGAAAGAAATAAAGCGAAAATTGAAGGTAGACCGTGACCTTACTGACACACGTACGCACGCGTGCATATTCACAGGCACTCGACGAGCTCTGGGTTTTGTCAGGAAGCGAAGAGAGAACAGCATTTTACGTAAGACACTACTCGTGCGGCTGCACCCGAGAGAACGGGGAAAAAAAGTTGCACAGTATGTGTGAGTGTGTGTGAGTGAGGATCAGAATTTGAGGAATTTTATTGGTTGCTCCGATTGATGGATTAGCAAATACTTGATTGGGCTCTTTGGTTGCATAGCGGAATGAGCTTTATTTGGTTTATGCGCGGAGCAGGTATTCGAATTTAATGCTGCAACTTGAGTTTATGTATATTCTCTATAGCTTCTTGTATTGAAGAATCGTGCGTCTTAATTTAGCGATACATTATAAGTTGTATTTAAAATTCTCATTTTGCATAGACTAACTCAATTATTTAATTCAAGAATAAATATGTTTTACTTTTTTAAATTTTGAAAATCGTGAATATTACTGGTAATCTTAATTTAGTTTTAAGTTATATTATTGATATTTCTACATAATGCAGGATTAAGTATTTATTTGATACTTGGTTTGACGGTCATATCCTAAGTGTCCAAATGTGACCTTGTTTAGGATATAATTAAGATAATTGAGGTACGAGCATTAACATATTTTGTTATTTTTGTTATTTGCATCCAGTAAATAATAAGCAGTCGTTATTTGAGTTATACAAATGATTTTTTATTATAAATTTTTGAGTCACCTAATTTTGTTTCAAATGTTTCATTCAATTTAAAATTTGAAAAACTCAAATGTGCCTGGGCGCACGAATTCTGATTTATTATAACAGTTTATTTTAATTAACTGATCGTTGAAAGAACTTAATTATTTTAATTTAAATTGATTACTCAATTTAATGGGTAACATTTCTCAACCGTGAGTAGAATTTTTTTTGGTAATTTCAAATTATCGCTGATGATCCTAAAGAAAGTATTTAAATGACAGACTGAAATGGACTCAAGAAATCTCTTTTATTTTTAATAGCAATCATATTGTTTTCATAAAAAGAAAAATTAATCTCTCGTAACGATCTCCAAGCACCGAACACAAAGAAATTTCTCTGCAAAATTAAAAGTCTCGAAGCGAGATAAAGTTTATTGCACGTGGCGAATGAAAAAAGAAGGCCTTTCCACATTGCGCAACTTTGATTGTTATTGTCCTAGTCTTGTATGCACAAGCGATATTATCTTAAATTGCACAAAAACGTGTGCTCCATACTTAGATTTGTTTTACATTCCGCAGTTTAAAGTAGCCGTGCGCGACCTTAATTACTGATTGCGTAAACTTAAACACCTTTATTAACCTTCAAACTATACATTAAAATCCTCGAGATGTATTTTTAAGAGAGTCTTAATTTTTTCACGATTGTCTCTCATGCGCCTGAAATCAATTCGAGTCTTGATCTAGTACTTTATTCCTCTTATTACGTGAGATAATTTACGTAGAAACTGTTTACTTATTGGAATTATTTATGGAAAATTGCCTGTATAAGTACCAAAGAAGTAGATCAATGTATTACTGCATTTTTTTCTTTCTATCTTATGTAAATTTAAAAACAGTCTACAGGCTTTTTGAATATTTATACTTTCTTTGTTTGCTGCAAATAGAATCTTACAATATAAAAAAGAGGACATACTTCATATGTATACTATAAGAAATTTTAAAATAAATTAGGCGCAAAAGTACACAGCAGCTGTACTTGCATGTAACCGGAATTATCTGAGGACCTGGATAAGTATGCGTAGGCCGAAGCTCGAAGGGAACCAAGGTGAGAAGATGGGTTACCCAACCTAACCTCTCTTTTGTTCTGTTTTTTTTTTCGAACCAACTTTCCGCATGTATCTCGTGACCTTAAAGGTCCAGCATCCAACTTTCGAAAAAATTCTCCTCTTTTATTTCGTTGCATCACAACCTTTTAGATCGCGCGCTCTTAAGCGATGTATCGCATTTTCATTTTTTATTCGGGCGCGAAGAATTTGATGAGGAAAGTCTCGTTTATACAGCGGCTAGAAAAATTGATTGGAATCGATGATGATACCGCATATTATTAGAAAATCGATGATTTTTCGGTGGCAATACATGGTGATTGCGAATGCGCGGCTCGTACTCATGTGACACGTTCTAAAAAAGGAATGTATAATTGGAGAATGAGCATATATGAACGGTTTTTATTGCAGTTCACAGTTTTAAAGTACCTGAATTTCACGAGAAATATAGCGATAAATTTTATGTGCGTTACATGTAGACGCTTAAAAATGTGATCGTAAAGTTGTTATTTTCGTAATACGCCTAATGTGCGTACACAATTTATAAGTTTACAGTAGAGATACAGAAATTCAAGGTATATAAAATCAATTATTTAATGGCTCTTTTAGTTTTAAAATTATCTTAATTGTATCGATTATAATAAAATAATTCATGTTTCTCCGTTGGCAGATTTTGATTTTGTGATGCAGTGAGTTTATGGAAAATTGGTTGATGGAAAACTATATAGTACTTTAAATTAAAGTTTCGACATTTGCTATTGCCTGACTCAAGGCTGAAACATTCATTTAAAGGTTGTATATTTTAATTCCAATTAATAACTAAATTTTTTATACGGTGTGTAATAATGACTTTTTAATAAGAAATGAATGAAAAACTCGTGATCCTAAAAATGTTTTTTCGTCGAGTGCGAATTCAATACATTTTAACACTCGAACCTTGAATTTTAATCAAAACTATATACATAATCTAGTAGAAGTCATCGCGGAAAGTAAACAATAAATAATCGATTTTTTTCTACATAGTCCATGTACTATACATGGTGTCAATATATAATTCAAAAAGTATAATGTTAAGTAAAACGAAAACAACAATGTTAAACTCAAATATTCCTTTCTTATTGCATAAAAATTAAATTTATCTTATCCGAGACAGTATTCCAGAATTTATTAAATTAAAGAATTAAGAAAACACGAGTAAAACTTTAATCAAGTGTTTATCTCACTGTTGCATATTGTAGAAAATGAAATCTCAAGAAATGAAACAATTTTGATCTACATTGTACGGTAATTCAAACCACATACTGACCTTAACTAAGTATATTCATAGGGGTCAAATTCAACGCAGAAAAAAAAAACGAATCAACGAAGTATTCAGTGTACAAATGCGACTTTTGCAGAACCGGTTTTTTTCATCTCTCGACACCTCCGCACACCAAGTCTTCCTTTTTCCCTCCTCGGCCAAATATGAATTTCGCCGAAATTCACGACTCGCCATTAACGTGCGATTCTGGTTTCTGCATTTTCGCCCGTCTTGTTCCACGAGTTTCTTCAATTTAATTTCTTTTTGCATTCGAATAAAACCAAATTCAATGGGTTTGAAAAAAGTCTGCCCACGACTTTAATTAAATTCTAAATCTGTGGGATATTTGCATAAAGTCTGAAAGTAGCTGTATAGTTTAGATATAAATAACTTTTATGCACGTGGGTACACTTTTGACGCTAAATTTGTTGCTTCAAAGAAAGTGCTTGAATTAGTTCAATTTGTTTTTTTTTAGACAAGAATTATGCAAATCATGTAAATTTGTTATATAACATGTGGACCCAATTATTTTAATTAATTTGTAATTTGAAAGTTAATTTTGAAAGTATGATCTTTTTGTATAATAATATATTTTGTTGAAAAACGCTAAAAAAACTTGTTGCATAAGACGAAGGCGGGTAACTTATTGAGGAAAGTAAAAGAAAACGTTCCTGCTCGTATACCGAGTCGTATACCACTTTATTTTGGTAGCGGTATATATTGTTAATTACAAAGAAGAATAGCATGAAATATATGTTGTGACAAAAGAACTGCATACAAACGGTATTACGATTTTTATTTCTGAATAATGTACAGAAATTTCAATTGTTTACTTAATTAAAAGTTTTACGTAACCCCCTTAAAACAAATTTTTTTCGTTAAATATAAAAAAAGGCGGCTGCGGTCGAATTTCGTTCTGAAGCCCTCACTTTTAGCTTCTCAGACAATAAATTGAATAAACTGATTGTCGAAACTCATTGTCAATTGTAATTTATTGCACTCACATATTAAGCTCCATTAGCGCAAA
Organism: Megastigmus dorsalis; assembly: GCA_900490025.1. Classification (NCBI taxonomy): domain Eukaryota; kingdom Metazoa; phylum Arthropoda; class Insecta; order Hymenoptera; family Megastigmidae; genus Megastigmus; species Megastigmus dorsalis. The sequence continues at coordinate 292,097 of UELU01143225.1, forward strand.
TTACTTACGGCACGACGTAGTCAATTGAAATTTAATCTTATTTTTCTTTTGTGGCGCAAAAAATATTGATTTACAATTTCTGCATTTTTGGGTGCATGTAAGGTAAATAATGTAAGTAATATCTATCAAGAGTAATGAGCTTATATCGGGTCTAAAATTAACAAAATTATAAATCTGAAGTTCATTTTTATTTAACTGAAATTTTGGGTTGGATATAATAATAAATGATGTTGAAAAAATAATTTGAAATTTATCAGTTTTGAAGTTCAGACTTTAGCCGATGAAAAAAAACCCCGTCCAATCAATCAACTTCTCGTATCCGATAAGATAGAATCGATAGTAAACTCTCATCTTTGTAGCTTATCAGATTTGTCTGCGAAATAAAGAAAACAATTCGAAAGTCCTAAATCGACAATAAAGCAAGGAAACGGAAAGATGAATAAAAAATTATTTTTCTGCGACCCTGCGAAGAATTCACGTTTATGTCTAGTTTGAAATACTTATATATATATATATATGAATTTACTCATTAATCTATCTAAAAAATGTATTTCTAATTGAATACGTTATTTTTTATCCAAATTTGAATCGTTGCAATATCTTCGAGGAGTTTTCATTACTAAATTATAATAAGAGAAATAAATCATATGAATTTAAATGATGCCAAGTTCCTAGACAGATGATAAAAGATAAAGTTCAATTCAATGCCAGTATTGTAAGTACTTATCAACTGTCACAGCTTATAGATGGATGATTGTTGAGATTGAAACATAAATATTTTGTCAATTCACTCTTATACTTGAAGACAAAGTAAGCGGAATCTAGCTCTTGATCAACTTTTCAGTTGCATCCAAACTTTTTGTATAAAATTAAAAAGTATTTTACAACCATTATATTCAGTCGTTTAACGAAACTGGTTTGCTTCATTATTATTAATAATTTATTAAACAAAAGGTAAACAAAAAATCTGCTGAGCCTAATTGAGCGTTATTCCGGTCCTTAATCGAATCCCATAATGAGATCATACATGTACAATTGCCTAGGCCTATTATGCTGTTTAGAAAGGAAAAAAGGACTTACAGGCTCGTGCGCTTCCAAGATAATTTTAAAGCGAGGCTTGATGGCCTTTTTTGCATTTATAATAATAGCTGCGGCGAGAAATCGAGTAATGATTTCCTTTCATCCGCAGGATTTAACATCATCGCGAGAGAAAGAGAGAGACAGTGTGTGCGAGTATACGGCGGCTTATTACACACGCCGGTTTGCAATAAAAATTTTCATGCATCGTAAAAACGACGACGCCGAGATAAAGATAGCATTATGTATTTTTTTTTTTGTGTGCGCCACTGCAGCGGAGAATCCGCGACGTGGAGAAAAAGAGAGAAAAAAACGATAAAAAGCGCACATTCGATTTTACTACGACCGAGGCTTTTTCTTTTAAAACGACGCTGTGATAGTATATATGTGAGTTTTGCATTATACACACGCAGACACATTTTTTTTCGTGATAAATATACATGCAACCCCGACGGCATGTCAAATGTTTATATTGAAAGTGCTTAATGGAAAAAGTTACGACTGCGCGTGTGGCTTAGAAAGTTTCAGTGTTATGGAGTTGCATGAACTAAATCGTAATGACGAGCTGATGTTTTTATTTACATATTTCTTACTGGTTTATTCCGTAGTATTGAACGTCGATGGGTAGTAAAATGCTAGATGTATATAAGGACTTGTCCTGAGGTTTTGCATTAATTGTGTTTTATTACAACTGCTGCATTTTGTGGCCGTGACTTTGATTCAACTCCACGTATATATAATGTAATAATCTTGTCAGGACGATTTCTATAAATATGCATGCGCAAACTGAAAATAGCTAATCAGATCTAACTAGAAAATTAATTCATTTACATTCTATGCCCCAAAGCCAATCATTGAAACTCGTTTCTCAAACAAACATCGATATAAAAATAATGATTGATTAAAACAATTAAGATATATAACATATAATGTAAAGAGTGCGATAATCGCGTGTACATCTCAATCGCCAGCGAAGCGCACACTATTTATACCAATGCAATTTGCGGGAACAATGAATTAACATCTGTAACGCAATATAACTAAGCGCCATCGCGTGAGAAAAAGCGAGACGGAGGCGAATATAGTCCCATGGACGCCCACCGCGGCAATGGGAATGTCGTTTATACGCAGCCACACATTGGCAATAATGCGATTATATACGTGTGTAAGAGGGAGATAGAGAGAGGAGTCTCTTCATTACCGTGGAGCTAGACGGAGGCCAGGGCCGCGTCTCTCTCTCTCTCTCTAACTTCCTTTTTTTCTTTTTCAACAACTTCCCACTCGTACCCGCGCACGTTTCCCATGATTATACGCGACGCATTTCTCTCTCTTTGTTACTCCTATACATATATACAACCTTCCCGCGCGCGACATTCGAAGCTGGTCTTTATTATGCCGAATTCGACATTCAGGGGAATGCGAAGTATTGGTTCAATGTTGGAATTCGACATTTGGGTAGGCACGTGATTGTAGACTGAATGCGTAGAATGAAGTTATTGTAGCTTTCGTTATTCGATGTTCTGATGACTTCCTCGGCCTGAGATAAGCTTTAGATAGTGATAGTGCATTTTCCTTTTACAACTTCAGACCGCAAAAGTATTAATATTATGCCACTGTCGCCGTTACAACTGCCATGAAATTCATTGAAAAACTAGAATTTTAATTTGGATCTATATAACAACCAACTCCGGATAAAAACAAAGCCAAAGAAAGCATTTTTTATTATTTCCGTCGGACACAGGCCCGTTCTTTGTCTGCCTCCATAATTGATTTTATTACCAAGTCACGGTTTGTTAAAATTCCGTGATTCTTTTCAAGTTCGATGTTCTAAAACCTAGATACCAATCGCTGGTGTTCTTTTTATATTTTGCAAGTCCTCCTATTATAGCCTTGCTTCGACAATATCTCACGTCTTTGTTTCTTGTTCTGAAAGTTTTTTAACGATGTAATTTGCATTTTTCGTCCGTAATGGATAGAATACTTTACTTATTGCAATAAATTTTATACCATTATAGTATTTTAATAAACATAAATTACAAGTAGGTACAGACCATCCAGTCATTCAATCAGACATATTACCATACAATACTTTTGCATACTTTTTACAAAAAATCCTGAATAATTCATATTTTGCGACAAATTCTTTTGGCAGCAGGAGGAAATATATATGTCGCAGAAAAAAAAAAGAAAGCTCTCGGAAGAAAAGTGTCTCATTCTTCGCGCAGTTCCGAAGTCAAACCATACGAATCGAGAGATTACAAGTGAGGCGTCGGGTTTCGGTCGAGACTCGTCCGTCTGCAGCAGCTCTTCTCTTTTTTCCCCCTTATGTAATCTCGCGCTGCTGTATAGGCATACTCTGCACACATATACGCACAGAGTCCGACAGTAACAGCCAGGCACAGTACATCCGACGCAAGTCGAGGAGAGAATTTCAAATTGAATTTATTGTGTACAGTCCAATTTCGCGCAGACAAATGTTTCTCGCGCTCTTTTGTTTTCTTTTTTCTTTCGCATGTGTCTGTATGTGTGTGTGTGTGTGGAGTAGTCGCCTCGAGTGAAGCCACACACGGTGACTTGTGTATATAGAAGGCAGATTGAACAATCGCTTCGAGCTTTTGATGCCTGCACTTGTTCTACGAGCTTTTGTATTTTAAATAAAAAAATAAAAAAAGACGTGTATATATTAGCTTGGACTATATTTACACGGAACGCGCGTATAGTGACAATTTTATGTTTCTCCGGGTCAGTCTTGGATTTTTCTTTTGCCGCGTGCGCTATTTTCTCCGTGAAAATCAATCACACCGAAGCGTAAACCGAATAACGAAAATAAATTGCTCGGTGTATTTCTTTTAAAAACATTCTCGCCGAGATGAATTTGTAGTTTTTAATAGCTCGTTAAAAAATAATATTCGCGCGCGCTTCTCGTCTCTCGATTCTTACACTAAACGCAACGAAATACACAATTTAGTCCGATCCAGAATTTTTCCTTCGCACGGCATTGTCCATTCGATAAGCAAACCTCCCCCAAAAATTCCTAAACCGAAAGGAATAATTACATCCTCGAAAATCTCACGCTGCGCTCGACAAAAAAAAAGGGCGCGTACGCGAGTTCGAAAAAAAAAACCGCATGCTTCGCTCGCGTGTGTGTGTGCGAGTGCGAGTGTAAAAAAAAAAGGAGGGGCAGATTATAAAACGCGGGCATCTGTCCTCGCTCTCGAGAGACGGAGACACACACGCGCACACACGCAAGTCGTACGCACGTGTTAAAAGTTTTCAGAGAGAGCCCCTGGCGTCTGGTAAACAGAGACGGACGTCTGTCAAGTATATTATAGTACGGAAGAAAGCGAGAGTGAAAGAGGCGAGAGACACGCTAAGGCGACGATTTTCGCTTTATTATTTTCTTTACTTCGATCGAACGAGTCTCGAGTCGTACTTACCTGTCATTTTGTAATAGCGGCGATTTTCTTGTATATTGAGTTGCGTAAAGTGCAGCGAGATCCGGTATTAAAGTAGCGGCTGTTAAATTATCAGATAAATCGCTGGTTCTTTAACGATGCAGTTTCCTATTTAGGTGAAAGTCGACATCTATTGTACGTACGTACTTCATTTATCGTGATAGGAGTTTTTTTTTTAATTATATCTGCGTAATTGCTGTATGTAACGTTAATGGTTCGTTTAAAACGCGTAAGTGTTGAAAAAGATGAAAAGTCGCGCTAACTAAACTGTAAACATATTTCGATTAATGTTTCGTCAAACAGACTAATTTTTCATGCATGAAATGGCTCCGGCTTTTTAACGACTGTCGTACCATCAAAGATGCCTTTTAGCATTTTTTTTTTCTCACATGCGACAAAAGTTCAAAGACAGAGTTTCTCGCTTTGAGACAGGAAGGCTTTGAACTGGAATTTGTCAATATCATTTATTAAATAATAAAGCGCTTTTATAATACATCGCGGCGATAAGATAGGACGCGATACGCTGTGGGATTCCCCCCTGCAAAAATAACGTTTATAATCTGATTACAGGTGGTATCTTTCACGCATATTATACAGCTAAGGAGATTACGCGATAAAGCTAGTGGCTGTCAATTTAAATTCAAGATTTTACACTTCGATTAGTTGCAAGTTGGGAAGTTGTTTGACCAACCTTTGAACCAATCGTCTCGACCAATCATCCTACACCTTCTTTTTCTGCGGCGTTCGAAGAGCGAAGCTTTTCACAACCGATTTGTAAAACAGCAACGCGCGCACAGCAGAAACATGTACGATCCATAATTCTTTCACACGCCAATTATTAAAAATCATAAAATTCAAAGCAAAAAGAAAAAACTCATCTAACTTTCAAATGATCCTGTCGACCGCGTAGAGCCTCGCACGCTGCAGGTCTCCTGAAAAATCTCCCATCATTCAATCGCTCTACACCATATGCATCTCCATAAATTTTTTCCCGTACAGCGCAACGAAAATAAATAAACACACTGCGCACACTCCCGCACCTTACGCCAAAGACAAACATACATATATACAGAGTTGAAAGGAGGGCGGCTGGGCACGCCATTGTCCCGCGCAGAGTAGCGTCTAACCTTCTTTCTCTCTCTCTCTCTCGCGACTAAATAATCACCATTAAAACAGTAGAGAGAGAGACGCGCAGTATAACAGCACCACGGACGACGTGATTTACACCTTGATACGACTAAAAGAATCACGTGCATCAATCACGGAGAGTCAACGTCGACCTTCCATCATGCTCAACTCCTCTCTCTCTCTCGAAGCCATGGGCCGCGCGGCTGTTTATAAAAGGATGCTGCCACAGGCTGCGGGGAAACAACAACGTGGGCGTAATATCGTCCATTTTCATTAATTATCGTCGCGCGCGCGCGGCATTTATGCGTTAGCGCGAATTCAATCGATCGGCAAGGACGCGTCTCGAATTTTTCCTATACATCCATACGCACTTGTACATACCCGTTATCCGCATCGTGATTTTTCTCTATATACCGAAGGCTCAATCGCGACTAATGGATATATGTGCGAGGAGAGCGCGTTTATTTATTCGCGCGCGCGGAGCTTATATTAATAACCGGCGCTGCGATGCTTTTAGAAAAAGGAGAGAGAGAGAGAGAGAGAGAGTCTGTAACAATGAGAGTCGCGCGCGAGCGGGCGAATAAATTCTGCTGTGCAGTACTGGCGAGGCTTAGTTCTCGGTACTAATTGCATAATTGCGCGATTGAATATATCGAATCCGTGGCATTATATGAGCGATTACCGATTAATGCTCGTCGCGCGTCTATTTTTAATCGATTTCTGCATGCGCGGTTCATGGGCTTTTTCATTTTTTATTAAGGTTAATGGCTGTTTACCGCGAGAGATAGTTAAGTATATAATTTTGCTGATTTATTAAGTTGCGAGGAGGAGGTTGCGCTCGAGAGAAACAATCCCAGAATTCTTCAAAGCGAGTTATTGAGTATATAGTTGTGCTAAAGTGTATTTGAATGCTTATAGGTTTTTCTTCGCTTTGTACAGTGTAAATGATACATATATACAGTTTAGAAATTACACAGGATATCATATCTGGAAGTTTGAGTTCCGAATATACCCTTCCATACGCTAGTTAAAACTCATCGTGATAAACAATAAAACGAAACGCCTCCTACCGACGATCTAAATTCCTCTCCATCTTTCGTAAACCTCCCATTACGGACATCGGCAGCCCTCCCAAAAAATAAGAGCACACTGGCAACTGGCGCAACGAATGAAACGAGAGAGAAAAAAAGAAAGCCGAGCCGAGAGCCGAGCGTTGGGCGGCAAGCGGTACAAATGAGAGACGGAGAGAGAGTCGAAGATCATGCGGGTGCAACGGCTCAGTCCCATCAATCTCTATTTAACTTGTCGTATAGTCGGCGTTTCAACATCTGTGTGTGCGTTTGTGTCTGACTGTTGTACCTAATGTGGGTTTTTGCAGCCGAGGAGAGAATAGTTCGTGCGCAATTTCTCATTGATCTGATCTTATCAATTTTATGTGAAATATACTTGTCGGTGTACCACATTTGTCAAAAGAACGTGGCATTCGAAAGAATTTTTATGCACTCCAATCAACCATAAATATACTCGAAACGCATTCAATACCAAATTAAAGAATCGATTCCTCGATAAACAAGAAGAAAAAAGCGAACGAAGCAGCTCGTTCCCATCCATTCCAATAAAAGACACAAACACATACTTCGAATTCGTGGCGTAAAATCATCGTACGTATATGCATATATATACACGGCTCGGCCCATCAACGATTCGTGGCGCTTAATGTACGAGAGACTGTACTTGTATACACCGAGAGCGAACGAGCGAGAAAGAGAGAGAGAGAGAGAGAGAGAGAGAGAGAGACTGTGGGCGCATTGTAGCCGCGTACGTTATACGGAGTTCTTTGCTTGGGTATGCAGGAAGCATAAATTTGACTCTCGAGCGCCAAATGTGTGGTGGAGGAAACGAAGCCTCTCAAGTCCGAGGCGAGTTGCGCGTGCACATCACACACACACACACACAGACGCTTTACAGGTAATATATATACATATATGTCGTATAGCCACCGGCTAAGGAACTTTTGACCGACGCTTTTGGAGCAGAACTGTGAGAGGCTTTTGTTCCATTTGGCCAGCGGCGGAAAAACCTGGGAGAATTGGACTTTTTTCTTTACCCGCGCTAATTGGTATATATGTACGAAATACAAACTATTCTTATAAATTTCCAACGAAACAACCCGGTCCAAGAGTGTCGCCTATATAAATCTAATTGGAGCAGGTGTCGCCGCAGCAGCGTAAAATACTCACTCTAATTAGCGTGTAAAGCCATCGCTATAAGTATACCCATCTAAAAACTCTGTACACGCGAGCTTGTCTATATAATCGAGAGATTTTTCGCGTGAAAACTGGGACAACCGCGGGCGCGCCGTTATTAAAAGCTCTCCCGATTATTAGACCGATCGATCGAGGCATCCATCCTAAAAACAGCCCCGACTATGTGTATTCGTTACATCAAAGTCGGAGAGACTCTCTCTCTCGATACATCGCGCGTACGCACACTTTGTTGGGGGGCAGCTCCTCCTCCTCGTGCACGGGCCCGTCGTGAAAATAGACGCGCGAAATGAATTATTGTGCAACTGTGTGTTAGCCGTTGCGAAAAGTAGGCAAAGGCATCAGTTGAGAGCGCGAAACACAAGATACCCAGCACCCCAACGAAAATACCAAAACCTTAACTAGGCTGATGCGCCCGAGGATTTCGGGGAAATGCGCGCGTGTTTGGCTTCGGCCGATTTGCCAAAAATTTTTCGTCGGCAAGTTGGGAAAAATGTCGTCGAACTCCTCTCGAAACGTCGCGAGCGCGTCCGCCGTCGTTCTCGTGTCCGGTTTTAGATATTTAATGGTTCGTTTTAGTGTGTTTTAGCGACGGTTTAACGTTGCCCGTCCCGGTATATTGGACGAATGCACATGCTTACAGCTTCTAACATTAGAATTTGTATTTGCGAATCAAACAAACGGATATGTACCGCGTGTGTGTTAGCATCGGAGTTACATTGCGGATTGTAAATTATCGTATTAAATGCTGTAAATTGATCGGTGAAGATTTATAATTATATCCATCGTCGGGTTGTGCAACGATGGTAAAAAAGAATAATTCCAACTTATCGAAACAGAAAGAAAAAGAGACTCTGGAAGACGTGTATCTTCGATCGATTCTCTCTCTATTTATACATTTTTCCTTCGCGATCTCAACTGTATTTCGTAAGAGATCATCGATGCTCTGGATTACAGCAGAATCCACCTGTTGCACAAGTAAAACACGCCGAGAGAGAGAAAAAAAAAGAAGAGAAACGCGGCCCGAGATCAAAGGCGAGTGTCGTCCGACGCTTGCAGAGCTAATAACAACGCGTGTCTATATTTAATAATCGCGGGAAAACGCTAATATATAATATAAGATAAAGATGCCGTGTTTATTTTCATTCTTATATACGTGCACCTTCGAATTATGTATTTCTCGCGTGCGCTCGAGATGATCGAATTTCTTAGGGAACGATAAATATGGGTTTACAGGACAGGCGAGTGTCGCGGACGAAGTTATGGGGATAACAGAGAGACAGTTTTCGTAGACAGCGACTGACTGGCACACTTTGAAACATTTTTCAACTGCCGAGATGCGTGTGCGTCTTCTATTTTTCGTGAATTATTTTGTGAATGGGCTCTCGCGTAAGTGTGAACTGTTGTTATTTTACTACACGAGGTAAACTCATATAGCTATATAAATTTAAATATGGAATAAAGTACTTATGAAACTTTTTGCATAATTTAGAACTTTCATAAATAATTATAGAATCATAATTTTTTTATATGAGTCAATTCTTAAACAGTGATTGATGTAGACTATAAAATGAGTGTTATTATGAATACGAATGAATAATAAATTTATTTGGAATGAAGCTAAAATTGAATTGATTAGTGCCAGCTATTATAGATTGTTTAATCACGTATTTTTCAATGCATAGTAAATTATCAATAAAGAAATATAATAGAAATTTAAAAAAATAACAAGTTATTGAATAGCAATCGTTCTTATAACAATACTTATTTTCTGTGCACAAAGCTCAATTCATTTACTGTTTTAAGACCTTTTCTCGCTAGTTTCTGTATCCCAATTCATTCATTGGTTTATATATAGCAGTAATTCTTAAATGTCACATAAGTTGGGCAGTTGAGTGACTTTAAATTTTAGGCAAACCAGTTCACCAACTATCGTTCTAAAAATATTTTCTTCGCACCTCAAAGTGATACCTATACTCCTTTACGACGTGGAAAACAAAGGATTTTCTTCCGATTTAGGACTTCGTGAACGGAAAACATGAAAATATTCAAGGCCGATAAAATGAATATTTAAATTTTCTGTCACTGCGTATAAAACCATAAAAAGAAAGGAACTGTATGGATCTATTCAAAATGTTCATCCTCTAGAACCACTGAGAATACTTGAATAAATGTATTCAAGTGGGATTTATTCAATAGCCCCATTATACTTTAGGAAATAAATTTATTACAATAACGCGATCGACGAAAAATTATGCACATTCTCTATTATATATTTCGCAAGACATTTGTAATATTGCATGAAATTATATTTCCATGTTCCAAATCGACAATTGGGTAATTTATCTGCTGTCGCTCCGACAAATTTCAGCATCTTTCGCTATTTGTCAGAAACATATATAGGCGAGGAAGAAGTCGCTCTGCATCATTCACTTTCTCCGCTAATTTATTTCCCTCTTCAACTCAACCGATTTATTATAGAGTCTTAGCGTTCATCAAATTATAAAAAGTATTTCACAGTACAGTATTTCTTTGATTTCTTTCAATTTTACTCAAGAAATATTTACTTGAACGTAGGAATTTTTATATCAGTGTAGAAATATTAATATAGCTATATATTTCAACGTTTATTTCATCAAAATTCTAAAACTTTATTTCCTTTACGTACAGTAGAGCTGCACAGTGTCACTCGAAGCTCCTCTCAAAAAGAAATAAGCGCCCAAACGCCGACCTAAAAAAAAAATTAGAAAAACTTCGCGCTCAGCCAAAAGCGAAAAAGCAAAAAGTACACATCATAAAAGCAGCATCGCGTCCCTCGACCGAGACACACACACACGCACAGGCTGCACATATTTTTAGGCGTCTCTCGTCCCGATCTCGCAAGACTAATCGAAGCCCATCGCTCGCCTCGTCGAGAAAAGATATTAGACGAGCCCCGCCCGACATGTATACACACACACACACACAGACAGATATCCCACTATAGCTATATACATCGTTACAAAAACGCTACAGCTGTGCTACACGCGGCGGCAGATACGCTCCCCCTATATATACGAGCGTGTGTCCGTGTGTGTTTTACGAGAGCCACGAAAATTGGGTCACTATATACTGTATAGACTCGCGAGGCGCTCGACTACTACTGCCTCCGCCGCCGCCGCCGCTTGCGCGCAAGTCCTTTGTCTAATTCCGACGGCCGACGCGTATTATACACCGCGAGCGCAATGTATATCTCGCCGCAGCTGCGAGATGCGCGATGTTGTCTGTACTTTAGGTTTTTTCGAATCGTGTGAGTTTCGATTGGTGGATTTGCGATTCATTTTTTGAGTTTTTTTTAAGTGAGTGGGATTATGTGTTTTATTGTGTAGTTTTGACTTGTTTGAGTGGCTGATTCGTGTTGCGTTGCACTACTGTCGTTCAAATGACTGTGGTTTCACCTGTTGTTCACTCAATAATGGGTTTATCCACTTTTATCTTACATTAGCGAAAATTAAATTATTTTTTCGTGAAATACCAATAGAAATTTAACTCCTTTTACTTTTGAGGTTGTGACAAAGTTATTTTTTTTTTTGCCAATGTACTATATTATTTGAAAAGTCCTCGCAGAGTGCATTTTATGCTCGTGGCTTTTATAAGGTAGTCTGGTCGCATAGTGATGCTAAACATTTAGGTGTGAATTTTGGATGCTTGCTTACAGATGTCCCGCTAATGCATATGCATTTATTTTAGCGCAGCGGTACAGGTAATATTTTTGTAAAAGCTTGCAGTAAGCAAAAACACAGCTATGTGACATTTCCACCACTGCGATAATAAAAATAATTACCTGCATACACATGCATTATACACACACACACGCTTGACCGTAAATGTATCTGTTTTGCAGGAGTTCAGATGCCCGGGAGCCTGTAACACAATAAAGCTTGGAAAACGGCAATCAGCAGCACAATGTACAACCTGAACGTGAACGTGAACGCCAATCCAGCGGCCGGTGGTCTGCTGAGCGTCGCGGCAGCCGAGGTTACGCCGCGAACGCCGGAGATCGTCAACAGCCTCATAGCGATGGCGAATCCGTTCGACGGTTACACGGGCGGCCATCGGAGCCGCGATCGCAACGACTCCTCGAGCAGCGGCGAACCGAGTCCGCCCAGTATTCAGCACACCTGTAGCCAGCTCATCAAGGAAGGTGAGTGTCTCCACCAGTTACAGCACTTGGCCATTCGAATACTTACACGCGTATTGCGAATGTGTCTAATTAGCTCGCGTCAAAATTGATTTTCGCGCATTGGTTCGCGTGGACAAATATATTCAAAGCAGCTATAAAATGTGTAATAAGGCCGTCCCACTGCTGTCGCCGCGAGCTAATTACGTGATTTATTACAACGCAGATGCTGGGAACGCCGAATATTCATTACACATCCATTTGAATATCTCCCGAAATTCACTATATAGTGTAAGCTGTAATATAGCTGAAATAAAAGCAGCAATATGGAAAGAAAGATGAAAAGAATAGCGACGAACGGAAGTGTCCTGAACGGCCAGCACAAAAGCCATGCACACTAAACCCAATTCTAATCTCAGCTTTGCTCGATTCTTATGCTGATTCGCGCGTACATACGCGTATTCGTTTTGAAAGCTTATACATCTATATATGTGTATATATCGCGTGTGTACGGGTCATCGACGTCTCCAAGCCGCAAACTTCACCTGTGCGCCCATAAATATTCATGCGCGCTCGGTATACAATATCGCACGTTAAAGTCCTTCGGAGCGCAAAGAGTATTCCGAAAAAATGGGGAATACGAAGGATGAAGTTTGTGAAAAAAAGATATCGCGAGGTTGAGAGTGTGTTAAGGGTTCGATGTGGTGTATTTGCAGGACTGAAACTGACGCTGCAGACGAAGAGGCGGGCGAACGGTAGCCTAGACGAGGGCAAGAAGAGGACGAGGAAGGAGGACGGGAGCGCCGACGACGAGGAGGACGACGAGTCGAGCAACAGCAAGACCAACAGCGAGGTAATTAACCGATGGCTCGTCCCATCCTCTCGCATTATTGTAATCTGCTTTTTTTTTTTGTTCTTTTCTCACGAGACACTTTGACCGATTCCAAGGCCGTTGCACAATGTATCTGTAGTCGAGTCAAACAATGGGGGAACAGACGATGGTTTAACAGTTGTGGCATTAAAGGCTAAAAATAGATTATATGCGCATTATAAGCACATTTAAATATAAAGGATACGATTGAGAATATTGTCTTAAAAATCGACGTTTCTTATTCATGTGCTTATAAAGATTATACGAGATTTTAGCCACCGACTTGGTCATACATTGTTTTGATTGTCTGTGAGCTCCATAGTAGTCTGTTCCCGTTTTCTGCTTTCCAGCTGCACCTATAGTCAGACACTCTTACTTTTCCCTGACCTTTAACTATGAATATATATATATAGACAAGTGTATAAACAAGTAGCGTTCGACGGGGCTCGCAAAGCAATAGTGCAATTACGTCGTCTTGTTTCAGCTGACGCCCGAGGACGAGGAGCGCAGGCGACGAAGGCGCGAGCGCAACAAGATAGCGGCGACCAAGTGCCGACTGAAGAAGCGGGAGAAGACGGTGATACTCGTCCAGGAGTCCGAGACCCTCGAGACCCAGAACCACGAGCTCAAGTCCCAGATACAGGAGCTCGAGACCCAGCGGCGTAGGCTCGTCGATATGCTCAACCTCCATGGGCCCACCTGCTTGAAGCAGACCCCCCAAATTGTAAGTATACATACATACAACTCAACGAGTATTTACTGTTTGTCGAGGCATTTGACAAAGGTGTTCACTTCTAAAAACTAAGCCTTTGTACCTCGTAACAATACTCGCAATGACGATTGGTATAAAGTGTGTTGGTTGGCAGCAGGACACGTCGTACCAGCAATACGCCGAGCCAGTAGCGCCACTGCCGAGTTACCAAGAGAACTTCGTTACGAATCTCGGGGGCGGCTGCACGAATCACCAGAGCCAGAACGACTGTACGATCGTATCGGATTTCGGTCCGGTGAAGGTCGAGGGCTTCGAGGCGGTGGCCCAGGATTTCTTCAGACAGAGCAGTCCCTACACGACGGTGACGACAACGACGACGACGACGACCAACAACAATTCGGACGCCAGCTGCACCGTGTAACCCAGATCCAGATGCTCGAGGGATGATCGACCCCTTCTTTTTTTTTATACACGCGCTTTATTCGCGATGTGCGCCGCCGTATTATTATAGTGTTTTCGAAGACAATCGGTATATACTTGCGAAAAGCTGTGGTCGAATATATATACACGCGGATCGCGAGGGAAGAGCGATGCAGGTTCTTGTGATACCATCATTTCGAGGTATACTGCAGAGAGAGAATTACAAGATTTTTAAACGAACAAAGATTCGCCTTTGCGAGCGACTCTCGGCTGTTTCGGATCTTTCGGTTTGATGCATTGGCTTGGCGAACCATTGGGATTCTTCGATATGCAGAGTACTTAGGTCGTTGGCCGAGAATATGCCGAGCAGCAATCAAAGCATTGATACTCGAAAGGAACAGTTACTAAATTCTGATTCGTCGAAAATTGTCTACTGAGTTGAGACACCAAAATTGGAATGCTACGTAAGCAATGCATTAGTTTTTAATCGCGAAAAGAAGTCATCTTCTTCTTTAAAAAAAAACAGATATATAAATATGTGTATATTTATGATTAATTATGTTAAGTATTAAATTAGCTTACTCATTTTTTTTTATAAAAATTATACTTTTCAAATTTTAAGCTTATAGCAAAATATTAATTGATTTCTTCAAGAAAAATTAATATTAAAACTTTTTATCCAAAAGTATTATCGGTAAGTTTATAAATTTTGTAGTTTCACGTAAATTATTGCAACACCGCAAAGGATTTTAAAAGTTATCCATGAAACGAATCGCCTTTAATTTTTTAATAAATTTAATGCGCATTGAGAAACAAAATGTGTTGAACTGTGGTATAAAAATCAAAGGAAAATGCATCAAACTGAAAATTTTAGGTAACTGTTTATAAAGTCGAGAAGATACAAAGTGCCTATTTCATCCGAATCAGCAAACTGTAAATGTTGCTTAACGGTCGCTATAAAGCTTTTAAACGTCAAAAAGAAACCAAACCGACAAATCAAACAAACAAGTATAATCAAAACAAACGCCTAAGTAAATAAGTTCCCTTATATGGGCATTGCAAACGCGTAAATGCGAGAAACACTCTACTAGGTTGTAGTTACGAAGAAATAGGTGGATTCGAGCAACAAGACTCGCTTTATTTAGTTTTATGAGCTTGCGAAACTATTAATGCATACATGTAAAAGCTAACTGTTAATGTAGTAGAAAAAGACAGCAACGCTAAAGTTATTCAAAATTAAGAGAAAATATTTTGCATAATTACACATAATTCCTAACGTTTGCAACTGTATTTATGATAGTACATAGTTTTCTACAAATAGTCATAGTTCACTTATGACATACAATAATGTAATATACAGGTATACAATCAAATTTAAATTATGTGTAATTATGCAGATGATTGATGACAATTTTTTCCTTGGCACGGAGAAAAGATTTTCGCATTCCATACTAAAAAAACACATTAGGAAGAAGCGTCGAGGTTAAGCTTTTAATCAGTCACAGGGAGTCTAGATTTAAAAACATAAATTTCTAAAAACGGTACCGTTATGAAACTAAAATCAGATTTTTTATTAAGATTTATTAATTGCCATAAAATATAATAAGCCTATTTTTAAATTTAGATTTGAAAAAATTCTTTTTTACGTATTTTCATTTTTGTGAAACGGCTTAAGAGTCTAAAGTTGAGCAATTTCCTGTTTATGTTTTTCAAAAACTGTTTTTAAAAAAATTTCCTTTTATCTTGTATCTTTTCTCAAACATACTTATATTGCCTGTGGCTACTTGTTATATTTTTCACTTTTATGACTATGTGGCTTTAAACTTTGAATGCTTTCTCAAAGCCATTTAAATCTTCGGACATTCTCGCGGCTCGTCCTTGGCTGTTTCATACATTCTTTTTTTCCCAGTCTTCCTATTCAAGTCCTTGGCACTTTTATTGGAGCTTTGCGAGAGTTTACATTTTCCGAGTGTCAAGAGCTCGGGAGATAATTAATAACGAAACAAAAAAGTAGAGGAGCCGCAAGTCTTCGTCTGCCTTAACGATTTTTGCAGTCAATTACATTGTATCTAACCCGCGCATATATTCTTCCGTTCTACTTATTTTTTAACTCGCTAGCGAAGCTGTAGACGAGCGAATTATACTTTTAGACATTCCTTTTTTCTTTCTTTTATGTAATCCAGGAAAAAGTTTATTAGCGTATTGCACACGTTAACTTCTTTTTTTATCACATGGTTATAACAACATATGACTGTACACTGTATATGTATTCGGTGCTGCAGATTACTTATTTGTATAAAAGCTTTTACAAGAAAATCTATTGTTATTTAATGAAAAAGTTGTGTTTTATCATTTCAGCACTGCCTACGAGTAGACGTCTAGCATTAACATAAATATAACGTTACTCGTATGAAAATTAGGAAATGCGCTTACAATTTTTTCCTGGTCATTATATCTACTGTGACATTCTCGAAGCCTTAACAAAAATATATACATATATATATACACGTGTACGTACGAGCGTGGTATCGAACTGCCATTCTCTGCAGTTTCGACGAATTAAAGTTTAAGCATATTATATATAATTCTATACATACATAAATTACGATTTTTTACACAGCTATTTTAATTTATGAAGTAAGGAGAAAGTAAGGAGAATTTATGAGTTTGTCAGTAGATCAGATTTTTTACGTATATTTGTCTTTTTTTTTCGAAGTTATATAAAAGAGCTTTATCAAATCGCGTACTTCGCAGGCGAATACCGCAAGGATATTTTTTTTCTATTTCGATGAAAGAATTAGTCAAATATGCACTGCAGATAAAACTTTTTATATACGGTCTCT
The DNA here is from genome assembly GCA_900490025.1 of Megastigmus dorsalis. Classification (NCBI taxonomy): domain Eukaryota; kingdom Metazoa; phylum Arthropoda; class Insecta; order Hymenoptera; family Megastigmidae; genus Megastigmus; species Megastigmus dorsalis. The sequence continues at coordinate 309,026 of UELU01143225.1, forward strand.
AAATTTCTCGATGTGAAGGTTTTGCTGCCATAATATGTGAGAATCAAAAATGAATATTACCTGGTAGAAGTATTAAGTAACGAGCTTGCAGTTAATTTTTAAAATATTCATTGATTCACATCTAATCAATACTAATAACAGATTTAACCAGCTGAGCTCGTTAACTGTCTACCGAGGTCAACATAAAAATAAATCCGAATAAGTATTTTACTCTACAGTAAGAGTAGAGATTTCATTCCCAAGAAATTTAGAGAATTTTTATTTATTTATTTATTTACCAGAGCAATTCAAACATTCATAATAGATGTTACTGTTAACTACAAGCATACTTAATATATTTGAAGTAACAAACATTCTAGTAGAGGTCGTCATAGCTACCTGTGCACAGGTCCGGCATATATAATACTAAACTTACCAAATAACTTAATATCTAAAATTCCATTTTAAATATTATATTTAATAAAACTAAGTAATAAGATAATCTCATCCATACCCAAAAAAAAACAGTGAACATAACTATTCGATATATTATAGTTTATAATATTTTTTTATTAATCCGTTTCTTTAACTTTTTCTCATTATAATTTTTGGTAAGATCCAAGATCTTTAGATTTGGATTAGTACTCGGTAAAACATGAAATATTTGAATTGCTTTAATAATGAAATTGTTTTAATCACATACAGCTTTTAAACTCTTAGGTGGTCTTATACGCTTATTATTTAATAATGTTCATTTTTGTCTAGCTGATTGATTCCAAAATCCGGGGGGGG